>JAJEJO010004533.1:646949-858016 GCA_020662805.1 Glaucomys volans
TGGTTATTAATCTAATGCCGACCCTGGCACGTCCATACAGATTCAGTGTGAAATAACAAAAATACTACACAACCTCTTCCAAGAGTAGAAAGTGCAGGGAACTCCAACCAATTTTCAGACAGTGGCACTACCTCTCTAAGAAGCACTAAGAATATTGGTCAAGAGCACAAAGCCTCCATCTCCCCATCAGTAATGTGGAAGCCTTGAAGGGTTGTTGTGAAGGAAAATGAGATGATGTGAGGCGAGTGTTCAGCTCAGAGCTTACACATAGCAATCACTCAAATGTGTTATACATTACCAACACCATTATTATTCTCATCAGCCCTTCTCCATTACGTCAACGCTTGATTATAATCATGAGTCAATATTGCAGTTGAGGAAAGCAACAAAAAGAACCAATGTATTTTATTTATTGTATTAGTTTCATTTTTAATCACTTGTGGAAACCGCCATGAGTCTCAGTTTCTCAGATGAAAAATTGAATACTGGCTCTTCCAGTAAAGAGTTATGCAGTTTAAATGGCACATCTCTCTGAAAACAGGTTTTAAAAATATAAAACTGGGCTGGGGATATAGCTCAGTTGGTAGAGTGCCTGCCTCGCAAGCACAAGTCCCTGGGTTCAATCCTCAGCACTGCAAAAAAAAAAAAAAAAAAAAAATATATATATATATATACATATATATATATATATAAAACTATTAGGTAATTATAAGTTGCCCTTTAAAAATAATGGTTTGCTTATCCCCATTTACCTGGAGTATTTTGCTTTGTAGGATCCACCTTTCCAAGTAGAGGCCACTACAGATGGATGGTGATTATTAAAAACTCGTGTCCAAGTTTCTTGATTCTGAAAATATGATTGGCCAGATTTTTGAGAATCAACAGCTTGTTTAAAGGACTACCTCTAGGCTGAACATGGGAATTTAGAGTGCCCTATTTGGCTTCCATTCCCATTCTTAGACTTCATTGAAATGTGAATATTAGAGAGTCCAAGAACAGACATCTTTGATTTGTGTATAATTTGGGCCACATAAATTTTCCCTAATAAGAACCAAAAACAAAAAACTCATTGCCAATTCATTTAAGACTTCTCTCTCCTGTCTCCGCCCTCTCTCTCATTTATTAAAAGAAATTAAAGAGAAATAATAGGCAAATGATTTGGCTGAAATATATTTAGATGCAATCGAGGTTTTGATTTTTGTAATTTGAATTGAGTCAAAATGCTCAAAGTAAAACCGGAAAAAAGAGCATGAGATATATTTCTAATATTGGCAGAACTGTGGACCTCTGTATATAAGTCAAGTTTTTGTTGAATTAAATGACCCATTGTTCAGGATTGTGTGACCTGGAGTGAATGTCTAGGTCATATAGTATATGTACTGTCAATAGTGAAACTTTATGGCTTTAATGAATAAGGAAAAGTGAAATATTTCACTACCTTCATCAAACTTTCAAAAGATCATACTTCTATTCATATTATTTATTATGATGATGATGCTTTTTATAAAGATCAAGTATGAATAACCTAAAAAAAGAAAAAAAAATAAGCTGTTCCAAAGGGCATAACATTTAGAAACAACATATGGTTCCTGTAGTCGAGAATAAGTTTCTTACATCAGCCAAAGACATTCACAGAGAGATGAGAGATGAGGAAATAAGATCATGGGCAAGAGGGAAAAGCTTGCCATCTCTCTTCCCTCTGCTCTTTATCATCTTTGCCTGGATGAATGTAATTTTCACTTTATTCCACTTCTAGATATAAAAATAAAAACAGACAATGTTGCCTTAAAATGCAAGGTCTTTTAATGCATTCATCTCTTATTTAATTATTATATTAAATTTTATTAATATGGAAGGGTACATTATATTATAAAATGTAAATAGTGCCTTAATGCATCCAATAGGCACACACGGGGCATCTTCCCTGACAGGGCAAGGACCTAAGTTACAGTACCTATTCTCTATTCATTATCACAACCTAGTTTCAAGGGAGAAGACAGACTGAACCTGGCTCTATTTTTAGGCTTGTTTCCTCTAATCTTTTTCTTTTTTTTTTTTTTAATTTTTTACTTGTGGGTGAACCTTTATTTTTATGTGTTCATTTCTTATGGGGTGCTGAGAATTGAACCCACAGCCTCAAACATGCGAGGCAAGCGCTCTATTACTGAGCCACAACCCCAGCCCCCTCTAATCTTTTTAATACCCAAAATAATTAGAAGATCACATTATACACCTGCTAAAAATCCTTTAACAGCTTCCCTGTTAGTAGAATAAACTATAGACTGATTACTTTGATACAGTCCTGTATGATTGTGGCCTCTACCTCTCTATTTCAGCTCTTGCTAGCATGGTCCACAGACCTTCTTTCAGATTCTCACATCTGCCTAACTTCTTCCCACCTCAGGGCTTTACACGTCTCTCCCTGGAACAACACACACACACCTTTCTCATTTTTCAATTTTCAACTTAGATATCACCTCCTGGAGAGACTTTCCCTAAAACTCACATGTAAAATAAGTCACTTCACATGCTTTCTTTTAATCCCTATTTTCTTCATCATATTTGCTGCAGTTTGTAATCATGTCATTTACTTCTCCATTTTTATGTTTCTCCCACTAGATTATATGTTCCATGAGGGCAGTAACAATAAACAGTATATTTGCCTTAGTAGATATGCAATAAGTATTGTTGAATGAACAACTTAAATAAACAAACAGTAAGGAAAGAATCACAAGTCAGCATTTACACAAGCTCATGAAAGCTTAGTATTCAATCTAGATGTAGATTCTAGGAAAGGTTTGATGAGAATGGAATCAAATTCACAGCAAGATCTTTCAACAGATGTGAAATAATCTAGCTTGCTAGACCATATGTTCCCAGGAGAATTATCTTCACTGCTTTCAGTGAAATGAAATTTTAAAAGAAGATCCTTTGTGACCACCATCCTACCCCCTCTGAATGCATATAGAAGGGGTGTGGCTCGGTGCAAGGAGCTTCAGGTAGGCAGGGTGTATTTTACAGGAGAAGTAAATTGAAATTTTCTGTGAGTGACAAGCGTTTTATAGCTAAGACCTAGAACCCAGGTTTCCTTCCAATTCCTTCCTGTCCCACTCCTACTACACTACTTCCTGAGAGTAGCAAATCACAGACAATTCACAGACACTTACATATGGACTATCTCACAATATGTTCTTTGATTTTCAGGTAGGGCGCCTTATGTATACCTAGGCAGGAGGAGGTAAGGTATTTGTTTTTGAATTGTGCATGTTCTTTTTAAGCACTTGGAATTGTATTAATTTTCATCAGCAAGATTATCTGTTTCAAATCTCAGTGTCATTGTCAAGGACTCAGTACACTGACCTCAGACCCCATATACAATCCTCTCTCTCACATGTTGATAAAAGTTATGGAAGTAGAAGTACCTATGCACTTATCATCACGTCCTTAAATTTCTGTCAAACCATTATTTACAGATGGAACATACCTATAAACTACACAAGACCACATATTATTTGTCCTAAATGGTAACAAAATTATTTTCTTTGTAATGGTTAGATTTTAGATTTTAAATCTAACCATTTCTAAATGGTTAGATTTTTAATTATAATTCCTAGAAGTAAGTAGGAAACAGAATTATAATACTTTAAAACAGAATCAGTTGAATTAAACTAAGTAAGGCACTTGCTTCCCACAAGATTGAATTAGACCATATGAAAATTTACTTTACATAATCTTTTCATGACTTTGCATTTAATTTCAAAGCTAATACAGCTAACCTCTAATTTTAAAGGAAGGTAGACATGAATTTATTATTTTCCCTTTGGAGAACTTCTTGATAAAAAAAAAAAAAAAAGGGTTGCTTTACTATTTAAATCTTGTTTTAGCAGTGGTGGGAAGTTCCAATAACAGCTTTCTCCAAGGATTTGAGGTTTGGCATTAACTTTAGTAGGTGTTGATTTACTTTCTAACTAGTTCCCATGTGAAGGATTTGGGGCTCATTCTCATCACAAACCTAATAATTTTCTAGGCACAATGCCACTCCCTATATATATCATATGGATGGTGAGAAAAAAAAAATTATTTAACAAATATTTATTAAGGGTTTGCTGTGTGACCACTATTAAAATAGGTGTGGAAGAGGAATTAACTAAGAAGGGAAAACAGGTATAGGAATCTCATTTCAATGAAGAACTAGCTATAAAACAAGTATATAGAAGATATAAAGTTGGTGCAAAGCTCTGGAGCCATGGAGGTTTTCTAGAAAAGACATTTAAGCTGGGGTTGGAAGTGAAAGTAAGAATTTGCCCAGAGGTGTAAGACTGGAGTGTGGATAGAAGGAAATTAGGAGAACTGGCATCCCAAGCAGAAGAAACAGTAAAATAAAAGTCCCAGGGTAAATAACAGATTGCTCAACTTGAATATATTTGAATGAATTGCATGGTATGAGAGGTAGTTAGTCAACAGGTGTTTATTGAGAGGTTACTAAGAACCAAGCACTCTGCTTGATTCTAAGAATTCCAGAAATGAAGATGGCAGACCCTCAAAGAGATTACAGGTTATCCCAGAAGACAGACACTAAACAATGATTTCCATGTGTTATATACTTCAAAGAAGAAATAAAGGGTGCTATGAGAGAACTTTATCAAATCTGGAGGAATAATAATTTTGAAATACCAATAAAGTTTCCCCTCCCTCATGTTTGCCCCCTTCCTCCATAAATGCCTCCTTTTCCTTTCTCCATTCCCCAAGTCAGGTAAGGTAGCTGATCTCATTACCTTAGAAGAACTCTTTGGCAGTATGAAGAAAAGAAAATCTTTAAGGCTTTCCCTGATTTCACCTTCATTGATCTAATAATTGAAAACATGGAAATGGATGATTGACCTAGACAGAGCAAAGGGTGCGGAGTGAAAAAAAGAGGAGGACCCAGCAGAAAGCTGACAGAGAGGGAGGGTGGGCAGGTGAGAAGCAGAGGCAGGCAAGGCCCAGCTTATGAAGGACCACAAGAGGTGAGAGTTTATTCAAAATGACTCCTTATCCTCAACAGTTCCCTAGTTACCCCTTCTTTATTGTCAAAACTAATTCATTCCTCTTGCCACTCCTCTATGAACACTTCAGAAAGTCCCCTATTTCCTTTGTCAACCCTTTCTCTGCCCACACTGATGACAAATATGACTAAGCAAACTTAACTATGGGTCCTATAGAGCCACACTGAAAGGGTTTTTTTCCCTTACATTTCTTTTTTTAAATTTACTTTTCTCCATTAAACATTTTTGTCAGTTTTATCAAGGTATAATTTACATAAATGCAACTAATCAAGTGTAAATGTCTACTTCAGTGAGTCTGGACAGTTAGATATAGAGTGTAACCACCACCATAAGCACAATGTAGAACTTTTATCACCGGAAAGTTACTGCACGACCCCATTACAGTCAGTTTTTCCCTCTATTCCCTGGAGAACATAGATTTGTGTGTGTGTGTGTGTGTGGTTCTGGGGATTGAACCTAGGGCCTTGTGCTTGCAAGGCAAGCACTCTACCAACTGAGCTATATCCCCAGCTCCGAGAATATCGATTGATTCATTTGCTGACAATAAAGTTCAGCCATTTCTAGAATTTCACATGATGAAATAGTACAATATGTAGTCTTTTGTGTGTAACTTCTTCCACCAGTCTTAAAGCTTTATAGAACCATCAATGTTGCATCAGTAGTTTGTTTTTCCATTGTTGAGTAGTAGCCCATAGTATGAATATATTACAACCTGTTAATTCATTTGCAAATTAATGGTATTTTGATTATTTCCAGTTTGAGACTATTTGGGATAAAACTTTATAAAACATTCCTGTACAAGTCCTTATGAAGACTTGTGTTCATCTCTCTTAGGTAAATCCTGTGAGCAGAACTGTTGATTCATATGGAGACTGCATGCTTGATGTTATGAGAAACTGCAAATTCTTTTCCAAAGTAATTATATCCCTTTTCCCCTCCAACAGTGTGCGAGAGTTCCAGTTGCTCAACATTCTCAACAATGCTTGTCAGTCTTTAATTTGAGCCATTCAAGCAGATGTGTAGTGGTAACTCATTGTGGTTTAATTTGCATTTTCCTAATGACTAATGATGTAGAACATTTTTATGTGCTTATTTGCCCCTTGTATTTCTTCTTAGATGAAGCATTTTTCAAATCTCTTGCTCCATTTTTGAGTTTTTTGTCTTATTACTAAGTAATAAGAGCTTTACATATTTTGGATATAAGTCTTCTCTCAGACTGTGATTTCTCTTTTTATTTACTTAACAGTGACTTTTGAAGAGCAAAGTTTTTTAAATTCTGATGAAGTCCAATTTATCTTTTTTTGTCTTATATTTGGTGCTTTTCATATCCTAGTTAAGGCATCCTTGCCAAACCCAAGGGCAATAAAAATTTGTTCTAAATTTTCATCTAGAAGTTTTATACTTTTAGCTCTTACACATATGTACACAATCAAATTTGAATTAATTTTTATATAAGCTGTGAGGTAGTGACCTCAATTAATTTTCAGATGAATATGCTATAATTCCAGGATCATCTGTTTAATGCTTATCCTTTCCACTGCACAGAAAATTACTTGATCACTCATTTGTATGTTTATTTCTTCACTCTTTGTTGTGTTCCATAATTTCATGCTCCATTACCTCTTTATTATTGTGAAATCAAGATGTATAAGTCCTTCTACTTTTCAAGATTGTTTTTGTTGTTTAATATGCTTTGCATTTCCAAATAAATTTTAGAATAATTTCGTGAATTTCAACGAAAGAAATGTGCTGGACTTCAATTGTAAATATACTCAATCTATAGATTGAGTTGGGGAGAATATACATCTTAACAACATCCAATCCATATAATTTTTAGTTTCCAATTGTTCATTGATAACATAAGAAATTAAATGTAATGCTTTTACATTAACTTTCTTACCTTGTATCCTTCCTAAATTCACTTATTAGTTCTTGTAGCTTATAGATTCCATTGTATTTGTTATACATATGATGGTATAATCTGCAATTAGTATTTTTATTATATCTATATGACTTTTACTCATGCTTATTACTTTGCTACATATATTAAAACCTCTGATACAATGTTTAATAGGTGTGATGAGAGTGGATATCCTCACTTTATTACCAATCTTAGGGGAAAAGGAGGCAAATCTGTCACCATGAAGAATTATGTTTGCTACAGTTTTCTGTAGTACTCTTTAGCAGATTCAGTATGTTTTCTTTACTCCTTAGTTTTCAGGGAATTTTTATAATGGCTGGGTGTTTAACTTTGTCAAATATTTTCTTCTTTTTCTATTAAAATAACTCCTAACATTTTTCTGTTTCTTAAAATGGTGAATTGCACTAAATTTTCTTTCTATGCTGAACCAACCTTGCATTCCCAAGATAAACATCACTTGGTTTTGGCACATTGCCTTTTTTTAGTATATGTATTCCTATATGCAGTTTTCTGACATTGTGATGAGAAGTTTTTACACCTATATCCTTAAGAGATACTGGTCTACCAGAGTTCCTGATCCCTTGTAATGTTTATGTCACATTTTGTTACAAGGGTAATAAGAGCCTTATAAAACTAGTAAGTTCTGCCCACTCCTACTTTATGGATGACTTTGTATATAGAGTTTACATTATTTTATCTCTAAATTTTTGCTATAATTTGCTAACTTAAGTCATCTGGGCCTGGAGTTTTGGAGTGTAGTTTTCAACTATAGATTCATTTTCTTCAATAAACAATAGTTATTTCAGTTATTCTTTTTTTTCTGGAGTAAGCTTTGGTATTACTTCAAGGAATTTTTAGTTTCATTTAAGTTCCTAATTGGTAGGCATAGATCTATTCATATGTTCTTATTATACCTTAATATAGTTATGATCCAGGCTGATGCCTATTTTGTATTCCTGATATTCTTAGTTTGTGTTTTCTTTCTTCTTCACCAACCTGACTATTCATTTTCCCAAAGATTCAGTTTTTAGAGTCATTGATTAAAATCATTTTGTTTTCCATTTTACTGAGTTATACTCTTAGCCTTATTATTTTCCTTTCGTTACTTTGCTCCTCTTCTCTTAAGAAATCTTTGTTTCTTAAGGTAAAAGCTAGATCGTTGACTTAAGAATTTTCCTCATCTCTGATTTGAGAATTTAAAACTAAAATTTCCTCTAAATACTACTTTCACTGTGTCACACAAATGTTGATATGTGTTCATTTTTATTCAGTTTAAAATATTTACTAATTTCTCATTTGACTTTCTTTTTAATCCACATTTTATTTATAATTACGTTGTTCAAGTTCCAGGTATTTGAGGATTTTCCAGATATCTTTCTATTACTGATAAGTAGCTCAATTCCATTGTGGTTAGAAAACATACTTTGCATGACTTCAATTATTTTAAATTTGCAAGGGTTAGCTTTATGGTCTAAATGTGGTAAATGTTGGTAAACATTTCATGTGCACTTTAAAAAGAACAAGTATTTTGCTGTTTGTGGGTGGAGTACTCTAGGTCAAGTTGGTTGATAGTGCTGTTCAGTTCTTTCATACTGATTCACTTCCTTATTTTTCTATCACCAAGAAAGAGTATTAATATATCTAAATATAATTGTGGTTTTGTCTATTTCACCTTTCAACTCTATCACTTTGTTTTATGCATTTCAAGATCCATTATTAGATACATGTATATTATGTTGCCTTTATAGTAAACTAGCCTTTGATCATTATATAATTTTTCTGTTCTTATTCTGAAGTCTTTATCCAACATTAATGTACCTGATCTATCTTTCTGGTGATTAGTGTTTTCACAGTACTGTATGTGTTTTCCCATCATTTTAGATTTTTTTTCCTCCTTTCTTTTTTTTTTTTTTTTTAACTTATCTGTGTCTTTATTTTTAAGGAGGATTTCTTGAAAACAGCATTTAGGAAGGTCTTTTTTTATCCAATCAGAAAGTCTCTGGCATGCAATTTGAGTGGTTAGAACTGCACTGAGCAATAAGGTAGCCCCTAACAACATGTGACTATAGAAACTTGAAATATGAATGATCTGGATTGAGATGTGTTGTAAGTGTAAAATATATACAGAATTTTAATAAATTTGTATGAAACATAACATAAACTGTCTCATAACTGTTGATTATATATCAAATACTGTTTTGCATAGATTCTGTTGAATAAAATATTCTATTAAGATTACCTTTATCTTTCTTTCTCCCTCCCTCCCTCCTTTCCTTCCTTCCTTCCTTCCTTCCTTCCTTCCTTCCTTCCTTCCTTCCTTCCTTCCTTCTTCTCTTTCTCTCTTTCTCTCTCTTTCTCTCTTTCACCAGGGTTTAAGCCAGGGGCGCTTTACCACTGAGCCATATCCTCAGCCCTTTTTCAAATTTTTTTTATTTTGAGACATTGCTACATTGTTTAGAACCTGGAGGCCATTCTTGAACTTGTGATCCTCTTGCCTTAACCTCCCAAGCCAACTGGGATTACAGGCTTGTACCACCATGCCTGCCTTATCTGTTTCTTTTTTTAATGTGGCTACTAGAAAGTTTTAAATTACTGTTTGGTGTGGTAGAATACACCTGTCATCCCAGAGACTGAGAGACTGAGGCAGAAGGATGGCAAATTCGAGGCCAACCTCAGCAACTGAGTGAGGTCTTAAGCAACTTAGTGCAACCCTGTTTCAAAATAAAAAATAAGAAATAAGAAGGGTTGGGGATGTGGCTCAGTGATTAAGTGTCCCTGGGTTAAGTACCCCTCCAAAAGAGAAAGTTTTAAATTAATTAGCTTGTTTGCCTTATATTTGTTGGACAGCATTGATTTATATCATTTTCATTTTGTTTCATTGGTGAGATGACATATTTAAAATTAGCCATCTTGCTGGTTGTGCTCTATTTGTCTTGTTTTTTTCCCTCTTTCTCTGCTTTTGAATTAATTTGTCATTTCATTTTTTTCTACTATTGGCTGATTATTTATGTATTTTTTAAAACTCAAAAAATTCCTAGGGCTTACTATGTGAATTTTTAATTCACTACCAGCCATCTTTAAGTAATATTCTACTACTTTCAGCAGAGTGTAAGAATCTTGTAAAACAACATACTTCTGCTTCTTTGCTAGCTTCGTTTATGTTATTTTGCTTTTTTTTTTTCCTCTAAATAGTTGCTTTTTAAAATAATTTAGATGGGGGAAATGCCTTTTGCTGTTGTCATTGTTTTGGTGCTGGGGATTAGGGCCAGACCCTTGTGCATGCTCAGCATGTGCTCTATCACTGAGCCCCATCCCCGGACTGGACATGCCTTTTATATTTAATTTCATTTCAACTCTTTCTGGAACTCCTCATTTCTTTGCATCTATCAAGGTTGCCCCATGTATCATTTTCTTCTTCATGAAGAACTTCCTTTAAAATTGTTTATTGCACAAGTCTGCTGCTAATACTTTCAGCTTTCGTTTTTCTGGGGGGAAAAGTCTTTATTTTGCTTTTTTACTTTTGAAAGATATTTTTTCTGGATATAAAACCGAAGTAAAATTTTTTTCCTTCAACAATTTAAAGATGTCACTCTACTGTATTATTACTTGCATAATATTTTATGTAAAGTCAGCCTTAATTATCATCTCTATTCTTACATATGTGTGATAGATTTTTTTTTCCCTTGAGGACTTCAAGATTGTTTCTTTTTGGTTTTACACATTTTGAAATTCCTCATGTGACCTCCTGTTGTTCTCCTTTTCAAATAGAACCTTAACACTTTATTGACAATTATGTTCTTTGCCTGATTTCCAACCTTTAGTCATCTGAGTCTGATTTTATAAATTTCTTTGTCTTTTCACAACAGACTAGGGGTTTTTTTTATGTTTTTTGTGTGTCTTTTAATTTTTATTGAGTACTAGATACTGTGTAGAGAACTGAGATAAATGTTATTTATGCATGTAAATCATCAACTCTTCTTCCACTGGACCATGAGTGTTTGGGTTGATTCAACCTAGTCAGAAGTTGAACTGGATTTTGGTTTTGTTGTTGTTATGATTAGTCTTCGCCAGTTCCAATTTCCTCTAGCCTTACCTTGTGGTTAGGGTTTGGGATACTATATTGAATGGCTGTTTTGTTTTGTTTTTCAATCTTCCTGATCTTCCTTCAACATTAAGCTTTCCCTGTGCAAGTATACTCCATTGGAGATCATTCTCCACAATCTTGCCTCTTTTCCAGTGGTAGCCTACTATTGCTTGTTATCTGTTGTGCTGATACAGCTCAAGTTTGGTCATACCCTGGGAGTCTTTGTTTTTGGGGTAGGGCTTTTATGAGTTTTATCCTTATGAACTGACAGCTAAACTCTGCCTTGTGTTCTTAATGAGATTTGTTCAGCAGTTTCCTGAACCTCTCTTATGAGTAAGGGTATTTTTCTTTAACCTATGGAGTAGCCACAACAGTACTTTATCTGAGAACTTGGAGAATCTGGATTTGCTCCTTCTATCTTTGTGGCTTTTATTCCATGAGGGGAAGGGATCCAGGAGGTGTTCATGTCTTTCCCAGTAGCACCTAATCCCCTTCAGTAAACCTGTACCACTGAAGGAAGTTCTTTCTGGTCTTGTGTCCTGCCCCCTATGGAAACCCATGTAAAGAGTTTGCAAGTTGGTGCAAACTCCCCCTGAGTTTGTGGCTCCCAGGGATCTATACTGTCATGCCAGCCCACACTCAACATTTTTACAAACTTCTTAGAATTTTAAGTGATCATCTTTTTCCCATGCTGTGCCACAGATGAGCCAGTGTTTATACATCTTCCCTCTCCTTGAGTGGCTAATCTGTTTTTGGCTTTCAAGCCTCTTGGTTGTCCTGATCTTAGCGCTCTAATGAGCTCAACAAAATTTGTGAGTTTGTAACTCATTGTTTTTCATAGTCATAGCTTACTACATCCTAAAAGAATGCAAAACTTCACTATTGAAAGATATTTTTCTTGGTGTGTTAGTCTAGATTAAACATTTTCATTTTCTTCTGGTATTTTGATGAATTTCCTTTGTTATCTTCAGACTTGCATAGTTTCTGATGAAAAGTGTGCCTACCATTTTTATCTTCATTCCTCTGAACAGAAATCTTTTTTCTCTGGGTGCTTGTTTTTCCTATCTATTTTTTTATTGGTGCATTAAAATTATACATAGTAGTGGGATTCGTTGGTACATATTTGTAAATGCACACAACAGAACAATAAAATTGGTCAATTTTGTTGCCTAGTCCCTGACCTTTTCTTCTTTCCTCCCTCCCCTTGGTTCCTTTCCAGTATTCTGCTGGTTCTTTGGATGCTCATTATTTTCTAAAATATTTTTGTTTTGCTCTCCCCTTCAAATATTAAAGCTGTGCATATATTATGGTTTGATATCATTTCACAGTTCATTAATTCTGTGTATTTTTTACTCTTTTCTATTTCATTTTGGATTGCTTCTATTGCTGTGTAGAGTGTGCTAATCTTTTTATTCTGCAGTATAATATGCTATTAATATGCTATTTATTCTGCAGTATAATATGCTATTTATTCTGCAGTATTATATGCTATTTCTCTGTTTCAATTTACATATTTTTATATGTAGTTCAATTTTTAAAATATCTTCCATTTATTTCATCATCAAGATCGTATTTCCCTCTAACTTCTTGAACATATAAAATATAAGTTATGTACATTTATATATATGTCAAAATGAACCCCACTATTATGTATAAGTACAGTGCATTAATTAAAACATTTAAAAATACATTTATAGTAGATATTTTAGCATATTTGGCTGATAGCTATATAATTTCTCATCTTTGAGTCGGTACCTGTTCTTGTATTTTCTTGCTTTGTGCATGCTCGCTTGATTGAATGGTGACATTATTAATTTTACTTGTTAGATGCTGGATTTTGTTGTACTTGTTTAAATATTGGGTTTTGTTGCTTGGAATCAGTTTGATCCTTTTGAGATTTGCTTTTAAGCTTTGTAAGGCAGATGAAAAATAATATTTAGCCTAGGGCCAATTTGTCCTCATTATTGAAGTACTGTCCTTCTGAAACTCCACTTAATGCCCAGGTATTAGGAGGTTGTTACACTCTGACTAGGTGACACACAAACTATTGCTTGCCTATGTGAGCTGGAGGATTATTTGTCCTATTCTTTCCCAAGGGTGTCAATCCAGCATTAGGTAGTTTCTTCCATGCATTCACAGACCAGGACTCAGCCTCAGAACTTATGAGGAACCCTTGGAAGATCTCTAGAGCACTCTTTCTCTCAAGCTAAACTTTTGCCTCTTCAGTATTTGCTTCACAAATTCCAGCAGACTTCATCTCTCTTAACTCCAAGCTCTGTCTCTTTAACTGAGTGAGACTGCCAAATTTTGTTTTGCTTTCGCCTTACTATGGCCTGGAAACTCTTTAAAGGCAGTGGCTCAGTCAAAAGGCTCATTTATTAGTTTCTCTTCTCTCAGGGTTCAATCTCCTGTGCTGCCTTTGTCCAAATGTCTGAAAAGGTTTTCTTTCCTATTTTCTAATTGTTTAAAGAAAGTGATTAAATATACTCACTTTTACTCTGTCGTTTGTAGAAATAGATGTAGCCTATTTAAAGGTTTTAAAGTAGATAGAAAATAGTAAATTTAGTGGTTAAATCATTCTGAGGGGCAAATGAAGTATTAATTGGAAGAGAGTGAAACTAGAGACCCAAATCGAGTTAAAGTGCTAATAGTCCCAGGAACAGATAGCAGGAGCATGAATTCTTGGCAGTAGACACTGCATGGATAAGAAGTCATGGATATTATAAATATTTAGAGCAACAGAATCTAGTGACTGATTGAATCTGGGAAAATCAAATGAGATAATGAACACAAGATCATTTTCAAACATCTATTTAAATATTCATTTAATAACTACTTTTGTACCCAGTCTGATAGGTTAACAAACTACAAATATATATAAGACTTGGTAACTGGACCGAGAGAATTAACAGATTTATAAATATAATCATAAGCCAGTGCAGGGACTTCCCTAATGAAAGCATAAACAAGGTGCTGTATTATACAAACAATAGAGCAATAGCAGCTGAGGGAAGCCAAGGAAACCCTGAAAGAGGAAGTCATATTTAAGATAGTTCTCGAAAGACAATGGGAACTTTTCAGGCAGGTGAAAAGAAAGAACATTTTGGGGAAAAAGAGCAATAATTTGAGAATGGTGATTTCCAAGAACTAAGACAGTTTTACTGTGAAAAAAGATTAGAATAAGTTGTATGATCAAGGTGTGTAAATATAACAGTGTACTACCACAAAAGCAAGATATAATTATTACATTTCCAAGGATTATTCTATAGATAAGTGCATGTATCATGAGAAATGTGGAAATAAGTTTTGCTTATGCCATATACTCAAAGCGGACTCTGTCATCAGTTACATAGCACAGAAGAAATCAATATTTATGCCTACTTCCAATTCAGGCTACAACAAATGCAATTACTTTAAAATGTCTGCATTCATGTACCAAGACAATGTTCAAACAATTCATGTACTTTAAAAGAAACAGAAATAAATATTTGAAATGGCTATAAGAAATAAAGAAAATGTTATACAGCATTCATTATTTTAAAGTTCCCTGTATGTGGGTGAATTCCATTGGCAATCATTGCTACACATCAAAATAATGTGTTTTTGCTGCTGTTGTTATTTGCCTTGTATCCCCTAGAAACATACAGAGGTCCTTCTTGATATTGTAGTTTTAAACAATATGATGTTGATTTTGACTTTATCTACCTGTTTTCCATTTGGAATTTATTTCCTCATGTTCCTGTCATCCTTTAGTCCACACCTCCTGCTTAACCCTTTCAGGAAAATAAACCTCTGATCTGTTGTGGTGTGGTAGGTAGTGCAGAGGGGTGTCACTGATTCTCAAAAAACATTCGACCAAATCTATCATGGCCCAATATTTACCTCCACCAGCAGAGATGGCAGACTACAACGCTTGAGCCTTGGAGGTTGGGGTGAGTAGAAAACGGATGTGGGGTTCTGCATTGTAAAACAGGATTCCCCTCTGCTCTTCCCATTGCAACCCCAGCTTTCCTACGTCTAGTGAGTCAGATGTCATTCGTCCTTCTTTCTAGCTTCCTCTGTTCTGATGGTATTGTTTAGCTCTTGTTCTCTTTGACCTTGAGAGTTTATACCTTGTTTTAAAAATCCATTTACTATTACTGGAGTGGTCTTTCAGGAGGGACCTGAAAAATGCATGTGTTCAATACTTCCTCTTTAACTGGAAGTCTTTCAGCTCATTCTTTTTTAATATCTATGTTTGTGTATTTTATAAAGTACATAATTTATTTGCACAATGATACATGCATATAATTTGTAAATCAATACTTACATATTACATTGTTCAGTTTAAATTATTTTTTCTTCTTCTTACAGGTAATAGTATGATTATAAAGGGTTGAAAAACACTGCTCTGTCTGACCTCTAAATGGTGTTGATTTCTAGGGCTCAGAGCTTGGCATGTTTCTCTCTTTATGTTCATATTCCTCTAAGGTGATCTCATTTAGTTAAAATGTTGTTGACTTCAAAACTGATATATTGAGCCCTCTAACCTCTTTATTTAGCTCCAGATGTCCATATTTCCACTTGATATCTTCACTAGGATGCCTAATTGATATCTCAAATTAAGATTCAAACCGAATTCTTTATGTCCATACCCCCACACCCATCACAAATTGCATCTCACCCAAGCCTCGTTCAGTCCAAAGTTTGACCAAATTTGATTCTATTATGATTCCAAAACCTGAGAATACAACAGTAAACAAAACCTGAAAAGACTGTTGTTGTACAGTTGTTGTATAGACGGGCAAAGAGACAATAAACTGGGGAAGAAATATATATATATATATATATTTATTTCTAATATGTATATAATATAACCATAATATATATATGTATATATATATTATGGTTGCATTTATTTACATTTACCTAGGTTAAGTGCTACTGATAAAAATAAAGCTAAGTAAAAGGAAAAGATAGTCACAGGGTGAAACGTGTGTATGCATGTGGATGGATGGGTGTGTATTTTATCTTCTTTACAGCTTCTAAAATTTTGTCATTGGTGTGCCCTCTTTTGTGTTCTTTATCTTTTGAGTTTATGACATAAAATACATTCATTAATTATCACTTATTGGAGTCTGCGGAAGATGTTGAGGGAAAGGCATGTGTTCAATCCCCCATCTTTACCTGGAAGTTGAAGAGTGTTAAGGAAAGGTCTTCATGATATGATGATATTCAAGTGAAACCAGAAAGAAGTGAAGAAATAAGCTATGTAAATATCCTAAAGAAGGGAATTCCAGACAGAGGGAATATAAAAGACCCTAAATGAGGAGTGTGCTTTCTGTATTCAAGGAACAGCAAGTCTAATGTTGTTGAAATGGAGTTGAGAAGTGGGATAGAAAGGGAAGCCTGTCACAAAAGAGACTGGAGCAGTGGCAAGGGGCCAGATCATTTATTGGAGTTCACAATGGAACTTTGATTTTTATTCAGAATGAAATGGGAAGCACTTGGAAGATTTTAAACAGACATTATTAAAAAGGCATTTTAAATAAATCACTCTTCTATGTTATCCTATAGAAAGACAAAATCAGAAACAGGAACATCAATTAGGAGCATGTAGGCAAGAGATGATGATGAACTAGAATTGTGGCAATGGATGGACGGAGGCCAGGCATGGTGGCGCACACCTACATTTCAGTGAGGCAGGAGGACAGTACCTTCAAGGCCAGCCCCAGCAACTTAGAAACCTCAGCAACTTAGTGAAATCTTGTCTCAAAATACAAAATAAAAAGGATTAGCTCAGTGGTAAAGCACTCCTATGTTAAATCCCCAGTATAAAAAAATAGATATGTTGAGAAGTAATAAGGTACTGCATATGCTTTGAAATTAGAGACAATAAGATTTTATTGTTGGATTGAACAATAGAAGAGTCCAGATTATTCCAAGATTTTGACTTGAGCAAAATGAAGTTATATTGTAGTTGGGATGATACACACTTCAGATGGAACAGATGCGGTTGGGGCAGGAAGACCCAGGAGCTCAGTTGGATGCTAGGTTTGAGATAGCTATAAAGTAGCGAGATGGTGATGTCAAGTGGTTGTTGAATATGAGTCTGATGCTTGAAGGAGAAGTCAAGTAGAAGATATTAATGGGAACTCATCAGTGTGCGTATAGTATTTACAGTCACAAGATTTGATCGAATAACAAAGGAAGTAGTATAGCTAGAAAAAGTGGATAGGTCCAATGACTCATCTTGGGTGGGGGGGCTCCAACATTTACTGACTGGGAAGACCAGGAAGAACCAGCTGAAGAGACTAAGAGTGGCAAGCAAAACAGGAGAACCAAGAGAGAATGGTGCTTGAAGAGCAGGTCAAGGAAGAATCCAAAGAGATGGGTGTGATCTACTTACTCTATTAAATACTGTGAGAAGTTCAATAAGATGAAGTCTGAGAAATGATCACTAGATTGACAGTATGGAAGTTCTTGATGACCTTGACAAAGGTAATTTTAGTGGAAGGAAAGGAACTAAATGCCTAATTGGAGTGTCACACATACTGAGTGATGACTCAGAAAGAGTCATCTGCTGGAGTAATGTTCAGAGGAGGCAAAAAAATAAAAATATGGGGGAGGGGGGCGGTTCCAGAGCTCAGATGAAGATAGTCTCTTAGGTAGAAGACCAAGCAATTAATCCTTTGCAATTAGAGAGAAGGCAGGAGGTTTAGTTTGCAGTAGATTGGCAGAGGTGATCAGAGATGTGGAAGCTCACTTTTAGTTGAAATAGGAAACAAGGTCATTATTAGTTGAGAAAATGAAGATCAGAGCAGTGCTTTGAGGTTAGAGAAATCAGTCATCTTGGGTTTCTTTATCCACCCATGTTGCATTGCTCAGGTACAGGTGAAGAGTCAATGGAAATTTAGATCTGACCACACTTGGGGTCTTTCCAAGCTAGTTTAATGGAGAAGGGCAAGGGAGGGAACTGAAGGTGTGGAATGTGGTGACTGTAGAGTGATGGCCATCTTAGCAAATGCCCATTCAATCATTTGGTTGCTGTAGTCAAAATCCTCATAATCATCCTTGATTCCTCTCCTCCTTCATTCCCCACAACCATTCCATCAGCAGATCTTATTGCTGTCTATCTCCAGGGTATATCTGAGATAAATTACCTTTTCTCAATCTCCATGGGCACCATTTTGGCTCGTCAGTTGTCTCCTCTTTTTATTTTATTTTATTTTTTTTTGGAACTGGGAATTGAATTCAGGGGCACTTGGCCACTGAACCACATCCCCAGCCCTATTTTGTATTTTATTTAGAGACAGGGTCTCACTGAGTTGCTTAGGGCCTCGCTAAGTTGCTGAGGCTGGCTTTGAACTCGCGATCCTCCTGACTCAGCCTCCCGAGTCGCTTGGATTACAGGTGTGTGCCACCACGCCCGGCTAGTTGTCTCCTCTTGGTGCCAGTGTCTAGACCATCTGTCTGACCAGTCTGCCTCCACTCTCACCACTGAACCATCCACCCTCCACATAGCAGCCAGAGTGAGTTTCCAGAGTCTCAACATATATTCCTTTACTTCAGATCTACAGAAGCTTCGCATTGGATATCAGTTTTAACCCATATAGTAAATATGGAGGCCCTTACTCCTCCACCCATTTCTCAAGGCTCCCTAGTACTGCTTTTTCTCATGGCTGCTCTATCACAAACACACTGGCTGCTTCTCTAGTTCTCAAACATGCACACACTTTTTGTCTCAGCCTGAAGAATTTTTCTCCATTTAACCTAGACTAGGTCTCGTACCTGACCACTTTAATTCAGTTGTAACTGCCTCAGAGAATACTGAGCATGGTATTTAAAATGCCTCTGTCCACATATTCTATGTCACATTACCTCAATTCTCTTAGCATTCTTAAGTAATCTCATTTTCCGTTATTTTTCCCTTCATCTGCATACAACAACTAGAAAGAGAACAGAAACTTTTTTTTTTTTTTTTGGTACTGGGGATTGAACCCAGGGGCACTCTACCACTAAGCCACATCCCCAGCCCTATTTTGTATTTTATTTAAAGACAGGGTCTCACTGAGTTACTTAGGGCCTCGCTAAGTTGCTGAGGCTGGCTTTGAACTCGTGATCCTCCTGCCTCAGCCTCCCAAGTGTGGGGATTACAGGTGTGCGCCACCGCACCCAGCAAGAGAACAGAACCTTTATTTCTTTCATTCTTATTTCTACTCCTAGAGCAGAGGTTCTCAAAGTTATTCATCTCAGAGAGTTCACACTTAAAAATCACTCAGCCCTGCAGCTCAGGAAGCTGAGACACGATGGCAAGTTCAAAGCCAGCTTCAGCAACTTAGTGAGGCCCTAAGCAACTTAGTGAGACTGTCTCAAAATAAAAAAATATAAAGGGCTGGGGATGTAGCTCAATGGTTAAGCACCCCTGGGTTCAATCCCTGGTTAAAAAAAAAAAATCACTCAGAACCCAAGGAGTTTTTTATGTTTATTATTATTTGGTATTAGAAATTAAAATAAATTTCAAAAATATTTATGCATTCCTTCATTTAAAAATAATAATAAACCAGTTGCATATTAACAAATAACATTTTTATGAACAATAATTCCGATTTCCAAAACAAAAAAAATAGAAGAATGGTATTCTTCTTCATTTTACAAATCTCTTTAATGTCTGATTTAATAAAAGATGTCTGGGTTCGAATATGTTTTCCACATTCAATTGTTGTAAATTGTTGTGATATGGTTTATGGTCTTATGAAGAAAATCTGCTTTCATACATATAGTTGGAAATATTAATAGACTTTAATGTAATATTAATAGGCTTTTGAGATAATTATGTATATCTTCTTTGATACTACACTAAATCTCAACAAGTGGCAGTTAATAAATGTTAGTTGCAATGTGGAATCTTAAATCATATCAATTAGCCTTTTCACTGTGCATAAATTAATTGGTCTCTATTGAGATTTGAACTGGTCTTTTACCTATGCTTGATTTTGTAAATTCATGCATTGATCATTTGGAAAATATTGATTCACTAGTTTATAATGTGTTTGCAAATATTGACACATTTTATTATATAATATTAAAAATAATGTTTTAATCTCATTAGAAAAGTCTTAAAGCATCAGAAAGCTGTCAAACTCATAGTAATGCATAAAAATTTTCTGAAATTCTAATTTTCATTTAAAACTTTTGACTTGTTTATTGGCACCAAATATTGTCAGTTGTTTCTTTTGAAGTTACAGATTACACTTTTTTCATTTTTTGAAAAGCTATTTGCAAAATACCCAAGTCTGAATAATCTCAATTTGTAAGTCAGTTGTTCTCTCAAGTAATAATGATGTTCCATGAAAACAAATGGCTAATTCAGTTTTCAAATGACAAAAGTGTTATTCATTAAGGTGAGCATTATGCTTCATCATGCATACTTTCTATTTTAATCACAAAATATTAAAAATATGTAGGATCAAGATCTGAGATTCAATTGATAATATTTAATGCCTCAGCAAGGATATTCTTCAGTAAATAAAGCTGATACTGTTAGTGTTACTTACCACGAGTACTTGTCAGTTAAGGATATAATCATCCTTGGTACTGCTTGGTGACACTTCCTTGATTTATGCTGAAATATCAGCAGTTTGACCACCATTGCTGTTATACAATCATTGCAAACGTGAACACAGTAGAAAAAGAAAAAGATTTTTAGAATTGGTATGAATATTGCTCTTATCTCACAGATGCCTTGAAAAGATCTCAGGATCCTAGGCATCCCTAGCTCGTACTAGAATACATGGTAGCCTGGCATATTGTTAAGAAGTCATAAAAATTCTGTCATATAAATGAGGGACTGGATTATTCTACTAGTTATGCCTATTATTATTGATGCGGCAAGTTCTTACTTTCAAAGTAACTCTTAGATTTTATCATTTGGTGAGATGCATTTTACAAGAGAAAATAAGGAATTATTCAATCAAAAGTATATATCCATCTTTACATGAAGCTGTGTAGACACTGCACAGGTTAAATTGAACAGACATTTTTCTCTCCAGAACTTATAAGCACTACAGACATAAAGGGCCTAAACTGGCCTAATATTGAACATGTGTGTTAAATTACTGAACAATGTCAACCTGTAGAGGGGTAGTCCTGTATTAGATAGGACATCATCAATGCCTCTTTGAAGAAAACTTAAAACCTTACTAAATGACATTAAAGAAGATTTGAATGAATGGAGAGCTACATTTAGATAGAGTGACTTAATATTAAATAATAAACTATTCCTAAATTACTCTATAAATTCACTGCAAACCCAATCTAAACTTCAATTGTAATACACAAATAGATGAATGGAATAGACAGAGAAAATAGCTCTTTTATAGAGGAAACTCCTCAAATGAAACTGAAAACCCTAGAAAGATAGGGAAAATGGTAAAATTTGTGAATTAATAGCAATTATATTTTCTCAGTAAAAATAGAAGAAAATCAGCAATGAAATACTATTTTATACCAATCAGATGGGGGAAATTTTCCCAGTTTGATAACACTAAATGCTGATGGAGAAACAAGAATGCCTTCCTACTTGGCAGCTGCCATTTTGGAGAACAACCTGGCAAAGTAATTGCCCATATCCCATATGATTATCTGATCCCACTCCTAAAGAGAAAGGGAGAGAAAGAAGCTTTACAAAAAGTAGCATGTAAAATAATACATTTTTTCACAACATAGTTTATGAAGTGGAGAATTTGAAACCACCTTGTTGTCTGCCACTATAGGAACATGTAAGGAGGCTGTGGAACATACTATGAACACTACACAACAATTAGAAGCACACAGATCTTAAAATCATAATGATGGTGAGAGATCAAGATGGCACATTAGAGGCAGGCAGCACTTTCCAGCTCCTCTGAAGCTCAGAATCAAAACAGTTGAAGAATAGCTTCCCAGTGAGGTGGGTGACTAAGGGAAAGCATTAAAGTTTAATGTAGGACAGTCAGACACTGGGAGACACCCAGAGATTCTGGCTATTGGAACAAAGGACCAAAAAGAGTGCATAAGCACCAAGGCTATGCCATTGGTGCTAAAGCCTCATGGGAGAGAGATCACATAAACGGAGAGATACAGTAAAGAAAACTGGCAGAGAAACAGCTATGGCACAAAGCAGCAGTCTGAACTTACTTGGAGATACACAGCAAGCCAGTGCTTGAGAAGTGCTCTGCATTTCTCCATTTATAAGCATGGTGCTACATCTGGGAGCCATCTCGTGAAGGTCACCCTTGACCTAGCTGCTTTGTGAAGCATAAATCCCTACATTTTTGTTTTCTCTGGAAATCACAGAAAATACTGCCACACTGTCCTGGCCAGCATTTACCTTGTGGCCCAGTGTGGCCACAGCAGAACATCACTGAAGAAGGCCCATAGAAGAATACACACAGTGAGTTCACCCTCAGAGCATGGTCTCTTCCATTGCCCAGGCATGTGGAACTTCTCCTGCACCAAGGACTCCCCAGATGCACACAGAGCTACTATCTGCACCAGGGAGGGATCTGGCCACTGGGTCAGGGACACCCCAGTGCCACCTGCTAGGTGCTCTCAGAGAGCCCATTGTCTCTGAGGCATGCTGCATAGAAACCAGAGTCACCTGGATGTGCCAGAGAAGGGCTGGGAAAGGACCATGTTAAAGGGCACGGGAGCCTGAGCACCTCAAGTTTTGTGAAGAAGCAGGATGTGGATTTAGATGTGAGTAAAATTAAATATACAGCAACTCCTTCCTCCATGTGGATCATGTTGGCTCAGTCATTTATTCCATACTTAGAGGCATACAGTGGATGTGCTACCAACAGTTTGAATATTTGCCAGGCCTCCATACCTGACAGATTCCAAAACTAGAAGTCCCAGAAAGAAGGTTCTTGGCAAGGAAAAAGCTTAGTCTTTTTTCATTTGTTTTGTTTTCATGCATATTGTGTTCTATGTTGTTTTGGTTTTTCTTATTATTTGTTTTTTCATGCTTTAATCTAATTTTCTGTATTTTTAAAATTCTTTAATTGGACTTTTCTGTCTCAGTTGTATTCTCTTCCATTCTCCTCTTTCTTTTTTTTATAATTTCTTCTTCTTTCTTTCCCCTATCCACTTTTATATTTTAATATTGATTTACTTTCATAAATGAAATTTTCAGACTATTCTATTATTTCAGACTATTCTATTTTTCTATTATTTCAGACTATTATATTTTTCAGACTATTCTATATGGTTACACCCCTTTCTTCCCTTGAGTTAATGGAGTTGTAAAGATCATTCTAATTAAATTTTTGTTGTATGTTGATATCTGGTTTGCTTTTAAATTTGTTGTTACTGGTGGTTATTCTTTCTTCTCAAAGTAGTGCAGTGAATTGATCTTAGTGCTTTGAACATATTGGGTGAGTATTTTGATGCTGAGACACAACCCATGCCCAAAGCACATAATAAAGAAAAAGCTACTCACCCAAAAGAACTTCACATAATAATACAAGAGATACCCATTCCAACAGATATGAACATTTCAACGCAGAAACACAAGAAACATTAAAAAAAAAATCGAAAACAAAAAACAAGGTTACAAGATGCTTCCAAAGGTTCATAATTCCCTGAAACTGAATTCATAAATATCAAAGTGAATGAAATGCCAGACAAATAATTTAAAAAAAAAAAGATTGGTAAGGAACACAATGCAGAATATGAAAAAGCATTCAGTAAAGAAATAGAGTCTGAAAATCTATTTCCAAACCGAAGTTTTGGAAATGAAAAGCTTGGGAGCTGGGCATGGTGGAGCATGCTTGTAATCCCAGTGGTTTGGGAGGCTGAGGCAGGAGGACTGCAAATTCAAAACCAGTCTCACCAACTTAGTAAGGACCTAAGCAACTTAGCAAGACCCCCTCTCAAAATAAGAAATAAAAAGGGCCAGGGCTTTGGCTCAGTTGTTGAGTGCCACGAGTACAAAAAGAGAAAGAAAGAAAAGGAAAAGGAAAAGGAAAAAAGGAAAAAAAGAAAGCTCAGTAAATCAAATTAAAAAAAAAAAAAAAACTCAATTGAAAGTCTTTCCAATCCACTAGATCTAGCAGAAAAAAGGAATTTCAGGGATTGAAGATGGATACATTGGAATATTCAGAGAGTAATAGAGAAAAGAAAACAAGAATAGAACATGTAAGATTTGTGAGACATTAAAAAATCAAAGTTAAGATTCATAGATCTTGAGAAAGGAGTAGAGATAGAGGCTAATGGAATAGAAAACTTATTCAGTGAAATAAGAGCAGATAATTTACCTAAATTTGCCAATGAGATGGACATTTAGGTACTGGAAGCATTTCCAACCCCAAATAGACATCACTAAAAAGAAACTCTCCACAACACATTTTAGTTAAAAAGCAAAAACAAACAAACGAAGAACAAACAAGGGAAGAATATTAAAAACTGTGAGAGGCATCAACTCATTTATAAAGGCAAACCCATCAGAATATCAGATTTCTCAGAATAAACTCTAAAATCAAAGAGGGCATGGAATGATGTATTTCAAGCCCTGAAAGAAAACAATTGTCAGCCTAGATTATTACATATAGCAAAATTATCCTTCAGAATCAAAGAGGAAATAAAACTGGGTTCAGTGGTATGCGTCTGTAATTCCAGCGACTCGGGAGGAGTCAGGAGGATTGAAAGTTCAAAGTCAGCCTCAGCAACTTAGAGAGACCTTAAGTAACTTAGTAAGACCCTATCTCAAAATAAAAAATAAAAAGAACAGAGGATGTAGCTCAGTGGTTATGCACCCCTGGGTTCAATCTCCAGTACCAAAAATAAAACAAAAACAAAGGAGAAATAAACACTTTCCAAACTAGCATAAACTAAAGGAATGTATGACCACAATGCCAATGGAGATTTATTCAGTCATAAAGAAAAATGAAATTATGGGCATTTGCTGGTAAATGAATGAATATAGAGAACATCATGCTACGTGAAATAAGACAGACTCAGAAATTCAAGGGTCAAATGTTTTCTCTCATATGCATAAAGTAGAACAAAATAAGTGGGGAAAGGAGGGGGTCAGGTATTACAAGGCTATAGGGAAGATTAGTGGAGTAGAAGAAGGAAAAGGGATGGGAAAGGAGAGGAAATGCAGAGTGAATTTGACAAAAATTATGCTATGTGCAAGAAAAATATACAGTAGTGAATTTCAACTTTATGTATATCTATAAAGCACCAATTAACAATAAATAAATGGATGAAAATAATACCAGTACAATAGAGTAAGGGAATGCGGGAACATGGAGGGGAGGGAAAGTGGGGGATTAGGGAATGAAATGAAATAAATTAAATTCCATGCATAATATGATTAGGTAAAAAATAAACTCTACTATTACGTATAACTATAATGCACTAATGAAAGGATTAAAAAAAAGCCATCAGCAAAGGAGACTCCACCTCTTCTTTTAATAGATTCTTAATATTTAACTAACAACCCTATCAGTAAATTCTTTCTTATGTCCTTACTGTATTTCCAGTTATTATCAAGGCTTTTCTCAGAGGGAATGAATAGAAGTTGGTCTACCTCTTTCTTATGGTAATGCTTTAAGAATTAAGATACAATTATTGTTTCCAAGCTAATTAATTACAACAGCTTCCATCTTTTCTCATGGGCCTGATTTATTCATCAAGGTGAGGATACATAAACTGGGTGAAATAATAGCTCCATCATGGCCCAATGTGTGTCTAACTGAGAAAGATATCATTTCTAACTACTTTTGCCATGAGTAGGGCAAGCTTAT
The DNA here is from genome assembly GCA_020662805.1 of Glaucomys volans. Classification (NCBI taxonomy): domain Eukaryota; kingdom Metazoa; phylum Chordata; class Mammalia; order Rodentia; family Sciuridae; genus Glaucomys; species Glaucomys volans. Next base: position 672,771 of record JAJEJO010004533.1, read on the forward strand.
TGTTACAGTCTGGATATGAAGTGTCTCCCAAAGCCTCATGTGTTGAAGGCTGAGTCCCCAACACAGCAATGTTCAGAGGTGGCAATTTTAGGAAACAATTGAACTATTAAGGCTCTAACTTCATCAGTGGATTAATCCATTTGATGGATTAATAATTTGAATGGACTACTAGGACATGGTGGAAATTGCAGGAGGTTAGAGGAAGTAGGTCACTGGTGGCATGCCCTGGAGGGGCATTTCTTGTATCTCCTCCCACCCCCAGATTTCTGGCTGACATAAGCTAAACAACTTTTCCTGTCCTCTGCTACATTCCTCTGCTCTGATGGTCTCAGACTCAAACAATGGAGCCCACCTACTACATACCAAAATCTCTGAAAGCATGAGCCAAAATAAATCTCTTTCCTTTAAACTGTTCTTGTCAGATATTTTGGTCACAATGACGAAAAGCTGACTAACACACTCACCAACGTTTTTCTTTGTGAATTTTAATATCTGTCCTTTATATGTATAAATATTACTATTACAAAGCTCTGTCTTATTTAATCTTCCAATAACTCAGTAATGACAGGAAGGATGTCATCATTCTCTTTGCATAAGTGAGTAATGTGAAGTTCAAAGAGGTTAAGGAAACTTGGCTGTGGTCACTGAGCTTACGAGTGCAATAGGTAGGGTTTCCCCATCTAAGTATGTAGGAGGCATGCAAAGAACCTGAATGGGAGGCTATATAGAATAAGAGAAAGAGTATAATTTGTGGCCATATAACTTGAATTCAGATTCTAGCTCTGCCACTGGCAGCCATGTGATCATACCAGGATAATAATAGACTTGATGTGAGCATTGTGGTGAAGGTGTAATGAACTCCATAAACTTTGGCTTTTATGTTTTTCTTGTTCTGATGAGTTGCACACATCTAACTTTAAAAATTTATTCTAAAATATCTTTCCTTTTCTTTCCTGTTCCCACATGACCATTTTATTCTTCTTGACATTTTGTTCCTTCTTATTGCTATTAGTTGTTTGGTTTTTCTTCCTAAAGCAACATTTCTTTTCTAAAAAATATTTGTAGTTGTAGATGGGCATAATATGCTTATTTTGTTTATTTTGCTTTATGTGGTGCTGGGGTTTGAACCCAGTGCCTCACAAGTGCTTGGCAAGTGCTCTCCACTGAGTCACAACCTCAGCCCCAACATGTCTTATATACTCTACTTTTTAGATATCATTAAAAAAAAATAAGAAATGGAACCACCATCTGACCTAGTTTTCCTATTCCTCAGTGTTTATCCAAAAGAACTAAAATTAGCTTATTATAATGATACATACATATCAATGTTTATAGCAATGCAATTCGCAATAGCCTGGGTGCCCATCAACAGATGAATGGATTTTTTAAAATATGGTATATTTAAAAATGTGGTATACACACACACACACACACACACATACACACAATGGAGTTTTACTCAGCCATAAAGGGAATGAAATTATGGAATTTGCTGGTAAATGGATGGAACTAGAGAACATCATGCTAAGTGAAATAAGCCAAACTCAAAAAGTCAAGGGTCAAATGTTTTCTCTCATATGCAGAAACTAAAGGGGGCAGGGGAGGAATAAAAAAGGGATCTCATAAAAATAGAAGGGAAAAAAAATAGAAGGGAAACCAACAGAATAGAGGAAGAGGATTGAGAGAGATGGAGGAAGGGTGGGCATGAGGAAGTACTGGGGAATGAAATCTGCCAAATTATGCTATGTACATGTACAAATATACCACAATGAGTCCTGCTCATGTATTTAATAATACTACACTAATTAATAGTAATTTTAATAGATGGAAGATCAGTAAAGATAGCACTCTAGGGAAGGGAGGAGAGGAGAGGAAGGAACGTTATTGTGGAATGAGATTGATCAAATTATGTTATGTGTGTGTACAAATATGATATAATGAATCCCATTATTGTGTATGATTATAATGTACCAATGAAAATATTAAAATTATACAAATAAGTAATTAAAAACAGGAAATATTCACTCTGACACCTTCATCCTTCTTTCCACCATATGATCAATCTAGTTTCAAGATATTTATAAATAAACCAAAAAATGAAGTGTTAGATTTTTGTACTCTCTTATATTTGTGGTTTCTGAAGCAGTGATAGACGGGGCAAATGACTCAAAGAATCTAGGAAGAAATATTTTTATACCAATGTAATTTTTTTGAGTCTATTGACTTTTTGAACCTTTAAAAGTTAGTGTTAGCAAATTTTCATAATGTGTTAGTGAACTGCTATTGTGATGTCTTCCTTGATTGAATGTCATCATCATTCCAGATTTTTCCACCTGGAATGCCACAGGGTCTTTATACATGATAAACAATGCATAAACTTTGTTTGTGCTATGTAGGGGATATCTGGAAGTATCTGCCTAATACTCCTTTTCCAGAAAATTTCCTCTTTCCATCCACATAACTAACATTGGTTTAGGGTCTCTCTCCACATTTCCAAAGTTCCCTAAGACTTAACTGGATTCCTGACTTATGATTTTGTTGTTGTTCAGTATTTCCTTGGATTACATGAACCATTAATTCTGTTACCTGAATGTGGTAAAATTGATAACTTCTTTTACCCATCCAACAAATATCTGTTAGAATGGAGGTTTGCATGGGAAAGGTGATGTCTGTCAGTTGGAAAGCCTAGAGCAGGAGTTAATGGCCTGGCAAAAAATAACATTTAGCTGGCATAACAAACATCTCTAATCATTGAAAGATACAACAAATTTACCTAGAGAGTATAACAGAGTACGTGGTTAAGGCATTGGCAATGTAGTGTAGAAAGGACAACCAAGGGAGCTCTCTGAGAGCTGCCTCTACTTTACAGATGCTGTTAGATACTACTGTACAGTTGCCATTGATCATATTACAATTATTCAGTGTTTCTTCAAGTCTTTAATCCTTTCCTTGTGCTGCCTTAGTTGTAACATTCAAAATTGTGACAGGAATATAAAAGACTGATATACAAAAGAGAAAAAAATTTTGGAGATAAATCGTATTTTCTCAATTCTAGCTCATTTCTCATCAGTTAATGTGTCTAGGTTAGAATACATTTTACAGTGATATTTTCTTAAAAATTCATCAGCCATCAAGGAAAATAAGAGTCAGTTGTCAATGTCTATGCATGTGTGAACCTGTGTATAAAAGGAATCTGTTCAACTTGGTTATGTACTGGAATTTTAAGTTAAATTGGGATCTTATTTATGTAAAGTGAAAGCCTTTCACTAAAGCATTGAACATCTATCCATCAAAAGCCTCCAGTTGGCTTTTTAGAAACGCAAGTTTTAATTTACAGGAAAAAAAAAACTGTGATCTTACTCAAATAAGATGTGCAGGAAAAAGAGTGATATTCCTCAATATGCCTAGAAATTCTTTTGTCTGTACTAATAATACTGTAGAGGTCAAGGTTTGAGCATGACTTATGAAACACAGTGAATTATCATGGTATTATCTATAATTGACAGTAGCCTAACATAATTCTGAAAAATTCTTAAATATCAGACAAACTGAAGATTTACTCTCGCTATGATTGCCGAAAGAAAAAAATCTATGTAACTGTATGGATAAAATAATAATATTGTTAGATTTCCCCCTCAAAAGCTATGTTAAAGTGAATGAAGTGTGTCAAAACTGCTAGCAACTTATAATTGAGGAATTCATGTATTGAGTGTGTGCTTCTATCAGATCACAAGTTGAAACTAGAGTATCTGTTTTTCAAATACATGTGTCTAAAAATCATAGTGTTAGATTAACGACACCCAGGACTAATTGAATTGTTTGACAAATATTGTTCTCTTCACTCTCAAAACACTCCAGGACATGATTAGGTTATATACATTTTTGACTGAAGGCTCTATGAGTTTCTACTGCATATTTTTAAGGTATCTTTTTTTAGAAAAAGTATTAAAAGTTTTTATATTTCCACCACGAAGTCTCAGTAAGAATAATTGATGGCATTAAATTAGTTTCATTGCCATTTTAGGGGTTCTTTTTAAAACTCTCCTGTAGATTGGAAACTGGGATTAAAATGAGCAGAAATCTCCACCTTTAATACATTTGAAATGACCCAGCTCTGTAAAACTGGAAAACATTTTGTTTTGAGGCTACTGATAACTAAGATGGCAAGAGCATCCGTAAGCCAATAGAAAATTTATCTAGCTCTGAACTGGTTCTTATATATCTTTATATATCAATTGATCTGACTAAGAATATTTAGATGATCTTTAGTTCAGAGTTACAACGGTGTTGAAGGTTTATATTTTAGAATCTATAATTTTATTGGATTCCATAGCCTATCTTGAATTTGTGTTCTATGCTGAATACGTAACTTTCTTGTATCTTTCATATTTTTGTTTTTACAAATAACTGTGTCATGATATGCTAATATTAATATGACCTTTGTAAAGCAAAGTTTCATTATGTAAAAACATTTAATTTTTAGAAAGCAATTGAATATTTTTGCTTATCCAGACCCTAGTAAGAAGCAGTGTAGAGTATTTTAGATCAATACTAACAGAGCAGATGCAATTTCTTTGATCTGCTTAAGTTTCAGAGATGGATCTTAAGATTGTAGTCATATCATGCTAAGATACAGCAACTTGTTATTACCACCTGTGCCACAGGGGCCTGCCATTGATCCAGGGAAGCCACATGGAAGCACCATCCCACTGCTTCATCTTATAATTATTATTGTGGCCCACAAATTAATAGAACACATTTAAAGCATTTCCTACAATCATATACTACTTTTTAGATTGTAATTGCTGGTATTAAATTTAAATTCATTAGCTACTCAGAAGGCTGAGGCAGTAGGATCACAAGTCAGAGACCAAGCTGGGCAACTTAGCAAGATGCTGTATTAAAATAAAAGTGACATAGCTAGAATACTTTCCTAGCAAGCACAAAGCCCTGAGTCTAATTCCCAGTACCAACATCAACTAAAAAGAAAGAAAAAGAAAAAGAAAAGAAAGAAATTATTTCCTTTAGAATCCTGGCATTTTATATCACTATTGCATAGACATATTTTCTCCTTTCAGGAAGACAAAATTTTAACCAACACAATGGGGTATAGTGGACAAACTTAAATAATTAATTAAGTTGATAAGTAAGTTTCTAAAAAACATAAAAATGATAATTTTTCACCAAAAAAGGGCATATTAGAAAAATGCAGAATCTGTAACTGTTTATTATATTGCATAATTGGCATGTCAAGTATTCTCCCAAACATTAATAATGTAGTAAAATGCTTCAGTGATCAAATAAAGTACCTTCCATTGAAATATTTTTTGCATTTTGGTATATTACTGGCTCTGCTCTTAGGATAAAACAAATTTTTTTTGGGTGTGTGTTATTTAATTCTTGCATTAAAGAAAGTGATATGGGAAACTGCCAATTAGAAAAGAAAGTATAATTGGAATCAGAGACATGGCATGAAGAAGAAAGAATATGAAGGGATGAGGAAAAATTTTAAAAGAATGACTTTTAATACCATTCTTTTCACCACAGAAAGATTTCCAGGAATCAAAAATGACACCAAAGGAAACTTTAAATCAAAAGATGGTACTTCAGTAGCTAAACTATGGAACCAACCTAGGTGCCCTTCAACAGATGAATGGATAAAGAAACTGTGGTATGTATATGCAATGGAATATTACTCAGCCTTAAGAAGAATGCAATTATGGCATTTGCAGGTAAATAGAAGGAGCTATGGAATATCATGCTAAGTGAAATAAGCCAATTCCAAAGAACCAAAAGGTTGAATGTTTTCTCTGATATGCAGATGCTAATTCACAATAAGGTGGAGGGAGAGGTGAAAGGGGGAAGAATAAAGGTAATTTGGACTGCCAGAAGGGAGTGAAGGGAGAGGAGAGGGCATTTGGGTAGGAATGATAATAGAATGAATCAGACATCATTACCCTATGTGCATATATGATTACATGACCTGTGTAACTCCATATCATATACAACCAGATGAATGAGAAGTTATACTCCATTTATGTATGATGTGTCAAAATGCATTGTCAGGCATAACTAATTAGAACAAATAAAAAATTTTTTAGAGATGTTGCTTACCCTCGGGGCTAGGGATGTAGCTCAGTTGGTAGAGTGCTTGCTTGTAAGCGCAAGGCCCTGGGTTCAATTCCCAGCACTACAAAAAAAAAAAAAAAAAAAAAAAGATGTTGCTTACCCGAAATTAACACATACATACATAATCAAATAATTTTCACAAAAGGCACCAAGAATACACAATGAGAAAAAGATAGTCTCTTCATTGAATTGTTGGGGAATATATCTACATGCAAAAACAAAAAACAACAAAAAAAAAAAACAACTACAAAACAAATGCAATTGAACTCCTGTATTATATCATACATAAAATCAACTCAAACTGGATTAAAGATTTAAACATAAGACCTGAAATCATAAAACTCTCAAAAGAAAACAAAAGGGAGATGTGTGTGTGAGTGTAAAGGTAGGAAGGAAGGAAGGGAAGAAAACCCAAGAGAAAATCTCCCTGACTTGCAATGATTTTTTTTGTTTAATATGATACCAAAATCATAGGCAAAAAAGCCAAAATAACCAAGTGGCATAATATCAAAGTAGAAAAGATTCTGCACAGTAAAGAAAACAATGTTAAATCTCAAAAGGCATCCCACAGAGTGGGATGAAATCATATCTAATAAGGCATTAGTATCCAAAATATGTAAGGAACTCTTATAACTCAATAAATAACCCAATTAATGGGCAAGGAACCTGAAAAGACATTTTTACAAGGAAGACATACAGATGATCAATAGATAAACAGGAAGGTACAGAACACCACTAATTTTCAGGGAAATGTAAATCGAAACTACAAGGAGCATTGCCTTACCCATATTAGGATACAAAAGTCAAGAGTCAACAGATAAGGGCTGAGGATGTGACTCAGTACTAGACTGCTAGCTAGCCTACCACATGTGTGAGGCCTTGGGTTTGATCCCCAGCAACACACACACACACCACACACACACACACACCACACACACACACACACACATACACACAAAGTCACAAGTTAATAAACATTGACCAGGATGTAGAGAAAAGGGAAGCATTTCTCTTTATACTGTTGATGACAGTGTAAATTAGTATATAGCCATTATGGAGAACATTAGAGAGGTTCCTAAAAAAATTAAAAATAGAACTCCTATATGATCCACTTCTGGGTATACACCCAAAGGAAATGAAATTACTATCTCAAAGAGATATCTTCACTCCCATATTCATTGCAGAACTATTCATAACAATCAAGACATGGAAACAATCTGCAAGTTTGTCACGGATGAATGGACAAAGAAAATATCATACACACAAAGGAATATTATTTAGCCATAAAAAGATGGAAATCCTGCCATTTGCAATCACATGGATGAAACCAGTAGACATGCTAAGTGAAATAAGCAAGACACAGAAAGACAAATATTGCATCATCTCTCTTAAAAATGGTTTCTAAAAAAAGTGAATTCACAGAAAGAAAAAGTACAGGAGTTATTATGAGGGAATCAGAAGAAGGGGAAATAGGAGCTGTTGGATAAGGGGTATAAACTGACACTTTAAAGTACAGCATGGTGACCATGGTTAATAATAATGTATATCTAAAATTGGCTAAGGGAGTAGATCATAAGTATTCTCACCACAAAAAAGGTATGTGAATGATATATGTATATATATATATGTATATATATATTAATTAGCCTTAATTTGATAATGATTTCATAAGAATACACAAAGCACCATAGTGTATAATAAGTAAATTTTATTGGTAAATTAGACATTAAGTAAATTAGACATTAACAATAAATTTTACATTACAAATAAATTTTATTGGTAGATTATATGTTAAAAGTTGCTTAATAAAAACTCTTCAAAAATAAGAAAGTGGACTTTATCATGAACATAAGCTCTTTTAGAGGTTCTGATTTGTTAAAAATGACAGAAATAATGGCACTCCCCCAAGCAAATCATGATAGAGTAAACTATTATAGTATAGTTTAAATCACTACCCTACATTCTGAGATCTGGTGCTATTCGTCCAGAAAGAAATATAGCAAAAAAAAGGGTCTACTAGGATAAAGAGTAATGTAAATTTTTTTTTAAATCATTGAAGTCCTGATATAGAGTGCTATTGATCTTATCAACTTGGCTCCATGATTTAGCATAAATAGCTAGTAAACTAAAACCCAGTGGCTTTCACTTGAATAGCTGATCTTGGAACCAGCAATTTTGTCTTAAAAAAAAAAAAAAGTCTGTTTACTAGAAATATTTCATAGCCTTAAACAAAAGTTTCACTTGAGTATGTTTTTATTTTTTAATAGGAAATAAAAGAAATAAAAACCAAATCAAGATAGTTTTATTTTTAAGCTACTAAAAAAGCTTATTATTCTGGGGTAAATTATCAGCTATAATTTGTAATATGGCAGGAGATCAATGAGCCAAAACTGTCCTCTCTGAGACCCAAATGAGCTGAATTTCTAATTTATCCTCATGAAATAACTGTATAGGAGCGCCATTCTATAGTACTTTGACAATTGGCCAGGTTGTCCTGTTTCTCCACTCTGAAAAGGGATTACTTTAGTAATAAAAGAGATTCTTTTTGAGTATTATCAGTTTGAGTCATGTATGCTCCACAAAAGCCCGTGTGTTCAGTGTCTGATTCCCAGGGTGGCACTATTGGGAGGTTGTGAAACATCTATGAGGTGGGACTTTGTGAAGGTCCTTAGGTCATTGGGGTGTGTTTTTGAAGGGGATTGAGAAACCCTGGTCTCCTCTCTCTTCCTCTCTCTTCTTTTTTCTGGCTGATGAGTGATTTTGTTCTGCTATGTGTTCCCACCTTGATGTGCTGCCTTGCTGCAGGTCCCAAACAATGAGGCCAGTGGACCATGGACTGGAACCTCCAATACTCTGGACCATAATAAACCTTTTCTCTTTTCAGTTAATTATCTCAGTTATTTTGTTAGAGTGATAAAGAAACTGACTATTACAAGTATCAAATAAAAGCTGTGGATTCCAGTACAGGAAAAGATAACATGTATAGAAACATTGTGTACAGTTTCAAGATATTTGCAGCCTGTCCAAAGTTCCTGGGTATCTGGTGTTGGGTTAATGAACTATTTCACAGTGTCACTATGCACCTGCTGCAAGCACAGCCTTTTCCCTGCCATGGAAGTTTGTATAACTTTTATAATATGATATTTTTACCTGCAAGAGAGTACAGTACTTGCTGAAGGATAGAACAGCAGAGAGGAGTTTTGCCAGCCTGTAGCAAACCCCAGAAGGCACACATCATTCCACACAAGGAATGTGCAAGCCCCAGGTATTAGAGGGTATGTCTCACTGACAGCTCCTCAAGGAGTCAAACCTAAAATTTGTCTAATTTTTAAATTTTGTTGCTACTAACATACTTTTGATATATAAGTATATGCTTTATACAAGTAAATGCAGAATAATTTCTATCCTTTCTTTTTTAAATGGTTAAAAAAAAAACCCATTTTTATGACATTCCAACCACTCTGGTGGGGGAAAAAAAGGACACAAAAGAAAATATGAAGAGAGAGAGAGAGAGAGAGAGAGAGAGAGAGAGAGAGAGAATACGGCTGGTTTTCAAGCCTTTCTGCAAAGAATAGTACAAGGGTGAAGAAGAATTAGGCAGAAGAATTAGGCACAACAGTTAAGTCTTTTGCTTAGATTTTTTTTTTTTTTGAACAATTCAGGAATGCATTCACCACAGAAAGTCTTACTGTCAAATTGATCCCAATAGCTTATACTGAAGACCTTTTTATGAAGCTGATGGGTGAAAATTATATGAGTCAAGCATTGAGCTGAATAAAACAGTAGAAAGCTTCCTTTCTACTCCTCCCAGAGAATTGTATTGTTTTAGAGTGTCAAAGTCTTAAGGTATTACTAAGAAAAAATAAGCATAATGTAAGAGTCATTCAAATTTGGGTAAGATAAATATTTTAAAAGTTGAAGTATGGACTGGTATTTCCAGCCAAGACAAAATGACAGGGACTGAATTTATTCTCCTTCCTGAAACAAATTAAAAAACCAAATAAAACATATAAAGGATAGGTTTTCTAGAAATTGGACATCAGGCAATGAATAACAGTGATTCTAAAAGACCAGAAACAAATGAGATGAGCACCAAAATTGTTCTAATTTATTGTCTATAAAGTTTCCAGACTGTGGTGCAGAACTGAGGAGTCCAAATGGAAACTGGCACTGTCCCTACATTCAAAATAGTAGTTAGGAGTTTAGAGAGGCCAAGCACGTTACAGTTTGAAGGCATGGAAAACTATAAAAAAGTTGGGTAAACTAACAAAGCTCACTCAAGAAGAAATATCTTTTTTTTTTTTTTCTTGGTGGTACTGGGGATTGAACCTAGGAATGCTATACCACTGAGCTACATCCCCAATCCTTTTTATTTATTTCAAGACACTAAGTTGCCCAGGCTGGCTTTGAACTCATGATCGTTCTGCCTCAGTCTCAGGAGTGCCATCTGCCACCCTTCCTAGAAAAAAGGATTTTATTTTTCTTTTTGGTGGTGCTGAGGATTGAACCCAGGATCTTCTTCATGGTAGGCTAGTGCTCTAACACCAAGCTACATTCCTAGTCCAGAAATAGGGCATTTTAATAGCTATATATCTATTAAATAGATTAAATTTTTTTGCTAAAAGTATTTCCACAAAGAAAATACCCAGTCCAGAAGTCTTTATAAATGAATATTACCCAAACATTTAAGGAAGATAATAATCTTTTAAAAAACTGTCAGAAAATTAAAATCCAACTCATTCTGTGAGACCAGCTTTACTCAATTCCAATAACCACCCAGAGGTATAGGAAAAAAACGACACAAATATATATATATATACACACACACACACATATATACACAAATATATTTGTGTGTGTGTGTGCGTGTGTGTGTGTGTGGTGCTGAGGATTAAACCCAGGGCCTTGGTGCTTTCGAGGTAAGCACTATACCAACTGAGCTATATCCCCAGCCCTATATATATTAAAAAAAAAAAAAAACCCACCAAATTTTTATTTCAAGGATACTTTAAAGATTTCAAGAAAAAAAATGTGAACTAGCATCTGCATATCAGAGAAAACATTTAGGTTTTGGTTTTTTTGGATTTGGCTATTTCACTTAGCATGATATTCTCTAACTCCAACCTTTACCAGCAAATGCCAGAATTTCATTCTTCTTTAAAGCTGAGTAATATTACATCATATATACATACCATATATATATATACATATATATATATATGCACACACATATATAAAACAAAAAATAATTAAGTTAAAAAAACAATGTGTAGGGGGTAAGTCATTGACTTTGAAAATACAAATTAGACTAGGATAAAATTTGCCCAGCTCTCTAATTTTTATAAACATATATGGAAAAGTTCTTACAACAAAATTGTGGCAATTTGAACCAAAAAGGGGACTTCAAGAAAGTCCAGTGGATTTTCCAGAAATGTTAGATTGGTTTGACAGTGAAAAATTCTTCAAGGTAATTCACTTTATTAATAGACTAAAAAGGAAAACCATGTGATCATCTCACAAGGTGCAAAAACAAAACAAAAAACATTGAACAAAATCCACACCCATTCTGATTAAAAATCTCTAACTGGGAAGAGAATGCCCTTAACCTGGGAAAGAGCCTCTATGAAAGTCCTCAATAATTATCAGACATAATGGTGAAAAATTGAAGGTCTTTCCCCTGGTGTCCACAAAAAGGAGAGTATGTGCTCTCAGCATTTTTACTCAATCTTCTTATTGAAATTTAGAATAAGAAAAAGAAAGAAAAGTCATGTAGATCAGAAAAAAGGAGTAATCCTGCTTTTTTAACACATTTATCCTATAGGGAACATTGTGCTACATCACAAAAAGTCAATTAGAACTACTATGCAAGTTTGCAGCATACCAGATCAGTATACAAAACTCAATTGCTTTTCGGTATGCTAGTAATTAAGAGTTAAAAAAATTATTTTTATTGTCTTTCTTACAAAAAAGCAAAAGAAGTCCGTTGGCCTGAGAATGGATAGAACCATGAATGCTTCTCCCTACAAGCCATTCTCAAATAAGAAAAGTCCATGCTTACATTAGCATGACAGGAAAACTGCTCACCTGGACTATCGGGTGAGTGAAGCACCTACTTCTGGCCACTCCATTTGGGCTTTCATAGCAAGGTGAGTTCTGAAAAGGAAGTATCCTTAGGGTGAGCTTTTCAAGAGAACAATATAGATGTTTCAGGGCATTATATGACCTAACCTCAAAAGTTATGTACCACCATTTCTATTATTTGAAGCAGCCAGAGCCTAACTAGATTCAAAGAGAAAGAATGCAGATTCCAGTTTTTTTGTTTGTGTTTTGAGGGTACTGGGGATTGAATTCAGGGGCACTCGACCACTGAGCCACATCTCCAGCCCTAGTTTGTATTTTATTTGGAGATATTGTTTCACTGAGTTGCTCAGCACCTTGCTTTTGCTGAGGCTGGTTTGGAACTCACTATCCTCCTGCCTCAGCCTCCTGAGTTGCTGAGATCACAGGCATTACCAGATTCCAGTTTTGATGGGGGAGTAGCAGGGTCACATAGTAGAAAAGTATGTGGAATGAAGATATCTTGGCATGTCTCTTTGGAGATACAACTTGTTACTAAAAACAACAAATAAGTTGTTTGTTTTAAAATCAGATATAATAAGAAGTAAATGATAAATTAATGGAATGGTGTCTGGTTTTCCCAAATATGAGATATCTAACTGTCCCATAGCTTACTCTTAGAAGCTATTTCACTCATCCTGGCTCATTTCTAGCCATAGACATAGGGTAGAATTCAAATTGCAAGACAGATATTAATGATCACCACCTCTATTGCAGGTAGGGCAGGAGCACTTACTTTGCAATGTTTCTATTGACAAATTTCTTGAGATAACCTGTGCTTTAATTAAAAGGCTAAAGTAATTTCACTCTTAAAGATACAGTACATCAAATTTCTTATCCCTATATGTCTAAAGTGGATTTGTTTTATTTTATTCTCCTAGCTTATAGTCTATGCCATAGTGGTTCGATTATTCTTCTTAGTCTATATAAGTTCTTTTTTTAATCTTCCTATTAAAAAAACATTTATAGTAGATCAAAGACTTAGGCACTAGAACAGAGACCCTGAGGCTACTAGAAGAAAAAGTAGGCCCAAATATTCACCATGTTGGCCAGGATCTGACTTCCTTAACAAGACTCCTAAATCAAGAAGTTAAATCAAGAATCAACAAATGGGATGAACTCAAACTGAAAAGCTTCTTCTCAGCAAAAGAAACAATCAATAATGTGAAGGGAGAGCCTACAGATTGGGAGAAAATCTTTACCACATGCACCCCAGATAAAACATTAATCTCTAGGATATATAAGGAACCCAAAAAACTTAACACCAAAAAAGCAAATAATCCAATCAATAAATGGGCCAAGGAACTGAACAGACACTTCACAGAAGAAGATAAACAATCAATCAGCAAGTATATGAAAAAATGTTCAACATCTCTAGCAATTAGAGAAATGCAAATCAAAACTACTCTAAGATTTCAATTCACTCCAATCAGAATGGCAATTATCAAGACTACAAGCAACAATAAATGTTGACAAGGATGTGGAGAAAAAGGTACACTTATACATTGCTGGTGAGAATACAAAATGGTGCAACCATTATGGAAAGCAGTATGGAGATTTCTCAGAAAACTTGGAATGGAACCACCATTTGACCCAGCTATTCCACTCCTTGGTTCATACCCAAAGGACATAAAATCAGCATATTACAATGATGCAGCCACATTAATGTTTATAGAACCTCAGCTCACAATAGCTAAACTATGGAGCCAACCTAGGTGCCCTTCAATAGATGAATGGATAAAGAAAATGTGGTTAGATATACACACATGCACACGCACATGCACATGCACACGTGCACACACACACACACTCACACAAACATGATGGAATACTACTCAGCTTTAAAGAAGAATGAAATTCTGGCATTTGCTGGTAATGGATGGAACTGGAGAATATCATGCTAAGCCAACTAAGCCAAATCCAAAAACCAAAGGTCGAATGTTTTCTCTGATATGCGGATGCTAATTCACCATAGAGTGGGCAGCTAGGGAAGAATAGAGTTACTTTATATTAGGTAAAGAGGAGTGAAGGGAGGGGAAGGGAAGTGGTATGGGGGTAAGAAGAATAGTAGAGTGAAACAGACATTATTACCTCATGCACATATATGACTGTATGACTGATGTGATCCTACAATATGTACAATCAGAAAAATAAGAAATTATACTCCAATTATGTATGATCTATCAAAATATATAAAAGCATTCTACTGGCATGTACAACTACTTAGAACAAATAAAATAATTTTTAAAATTCAATAAAAACATTTGTTATGTATTTAACTATGTATTAAGTACTTTGCTTATGCTAAAGACATGGCTGACTGTTACCTTCCTTCGTTGTGGAAGACAGGTATCAAGCAATAATTGGTTAGAATGTGGTGAAGGCTATGATGAACTGAAAGATGGATGCCACGGGGGCATGTAATGGGAAGTGTAATCTAGTCTTTAAGATAGTTTGTGATAATGGGGGAGAACAATATGTTAGGGAGAGTAAGGTACATGTATGGTAAAGATCATAGTGCCTTTAAAGATCAGAGAATGATATTCAGCACCTTTTATATGTTTATTGGCCATTTGAATGCTGTCTTTTGTAAAATCATGTTCAAGTCTTTTATCCCTTTTTTATTAGGTAGTTTAGTTATTTTTTAAAATTGATTTATGAGCATTCTTTAAAATTATATTTAGAACTGGGTGCAGTAGGGCACACCAGTAATTCCAGTGGCTCAGGAGACTGAGGCAGGAGGATCACAAGTTGAAAGCCAGCCTCAGCAATTTAGTAAGGCCCTAGGAAATTTGGTGAGACCCTGTCTCTAAATAAAATATAAAAAGAGTGCTGGGGATATGGTCCAGTGGTAAGCCCCCCTGGGTTTAATCTCTGGCACCCCTGAAAAAATATTTTTATATTCTGGAGCCAGGAAGGTGGCACATGCTTACAATCCCAGTGTCTCTAAATGCTGAGGCAGGAGGATCACAAATTTGAGGCCAGCTTGAGAAACTTAGGGAAATCCCATCTCAAAATAAAAAATGTAGAACTCAGTGGTAGATCACCCCTAAGTTCAATCTTCAGTACCGCGAAAGTAAAAAAACAAAAATATATTCTGGATACAAGTCCTTATTAGATGAAGGACTGATAAGTATGTTTCAAATACATTCTCCCAGTCTGTAGCTTACTTTTTGTTTTTAACTGTTTCATTTTGATTTGTTGATGAACAAAAGCTCTAAATTCCGTCAGTAATATAATTTATCTCTTTTATGACTGGTACTCTTTGTGTTCTGTTTGCTCATCTACCTCACAATCATAAAGAGATCACTCTTTTCAAAGAAACTTTATGATTTTAGTTTTACCATTTAGATCTAACAATCTATATTAAATTAATTTTTAATATGAAGAGACAGTTACACCAGAATCATTTATTTTAGAGAACTCCATTTTCTCCATTTTATTGAATAATGGGCAACACAATTGAAAATCAAGCAACTGCATATATATAGGTCTACTGTCTGGGCTCTGTTCCTTACTTTGTTCATGCTGGTAGCTTCATGGTTGATCTTGAAATCTAGAAGTACAAGTCTTCCAACTTGCATCTTATTCTTCAATATCATCACAAGTATTCTAGGTCTTTTGTACTTTCACATAAATTTAGAATTGCCATATGACTTTTTCACTTGGGAAATGCCAATTAGAATGCCACAGTGAAATTCCATATCTACTAATATTGCTAAAATTAAAGACTGAAACTAGTAAGTGTTGGTAAGAATGTGAAACAATTGGAACTCTAATAAACCACTTGGAAAATATTTGGGATTATCTACTAAAGCCCCCCACAAAAAGAACTACCTTCTAATGCATCAATTCCATGCATATGCCCAAGACAAAAGAGCACATATTCCACAAAAGACTTGTACATAACAATCATTCACATAATTATGGTTATTCACAATAGCCATCTTATTCATACAGTGAAATACCATACAGTGAAATAAAAGCATAAACTATGAATACATGCAGTAACATGGATGAATCTCTGAACAATGTGTTTGGGGAAAGAAGCTAGGTAGAAAAGAATACAATACTGTTTGATTCATTTACATGAAAACAAGAACAGGCAAAATTCATCTATGATGATAAAATTTAGATAGTGGTTTCCTCGTAAATGGTATTGAGGGAATTCTGTGTGATATAAATGTATTATATTTTTATATGGGTAAAGGTTATATGGGTATACACATTGATAAAAATTCAGCAAACTATACCATTAATTTTTCTGTATTTCACTTTACATGTATTATTCCTTAATCTAAAAATAGAGAAAATTGCAGTAAGACTGGAGAGAAATCAAAATGGAAGAATGGAATGAAAATAAGCTAGAAAACAATATCAGATCATGTAGAGCCCTGTGAATATTCTACCTTCTGATGTGAGAATGATAATGAAAACATGAAGCTGATTGTTAAAGGAATTATTAGCACTAGTTGACCATCCTTGATGTTAACTAAGCTGGTTACATCTAACCTGCCACTAACTGGTGTGTTAATTATAGTCTTTTTGCTTACAGGTGGCAACATAATCTTTCTTAAGCAATCAGGATAATTTATCATATGGATATGATAAATTCACACACAACCTAAGTTTGGGAACTTGTTTCAAATAGAACCAGAGTTGAAGAATGTTTGGCCTGTCACTTTTCACTTGGAGAAAAATTTAATGAGTAGCAAACATAATCAAGTAATTGATTAGTTAGTTTATACAGAAGACAGGGTTTGATTGTCCAAGTGAACCACTCTGTTCTTGGGTCAAATCAAGGATTTTTTTCTTACCCATAATTATAAAACCAATACTTTATAAGAATTTATCAGTACTTATAACAACACTGAAAGGTAAATGTTATCCTTTCCATTTTATGGATGTGGAAGATATAATTTACAGGAGTTAAATTACTCAAGTATAGGCAAGTATCTGGACAGTAGCAATGTTAGGGTTTAAATTATTTTTGCATCCAAAATCCATATTAATTTTATTATACTTTATTGTCATGAAAGAGTAGCAAAAGTAAATTTCAGTTTGGAAAGTTTGGAAAAATTAGTGATTTTCTATTTTTTGCACTTTATATCTGCCCAAGTTTTAGGGACTTTAAATTGTTATGTTAAAGAACTAAACACTTAAGGTCGCTAAGAATACAGGTAATTTAGGATTAGCCTGTGTTGATATATAAGTTATATAAGTCTTCTCAAAGATTTTTAAAGTCTCTTCAAATGTATTCTGAAAGCACATTTAGAATCAATGTTGCAAATGCCTAACAGACTGGGATTTGATTTTGTGATGAGATAGACATTAGAAAATGCCATTTTTAGTCAAGCTAGTAGCAAAGT
Organism: Glaucomys volans; assembly: GCA_020662805.1. Classification (NCBI taxonomy): domain Eukaryota; kingdom Metazoa; phylum Chordata; class Mammalia; order Rodentia; family Sciuridae; genus Glaucomys; species Glaucomys volans. The sequence continues at coordinate 690,386 of JAJEJO010004533.1, forward strand.
CAGCATTCTGTTCTTGACAGAAATGTCAAGAGATCTGTGGGAAGGCATATTCACCCCTATATATCACCTGCAAATAGAGACATACTGGAGCCTTTCTTGATTTCTTAACAGATTCAACTTTTATGGAGTAAGGCCTCCCATTTTAAGTCTTTTGAACCAATGATAGTACTTCCTTTGTCTGCTCTAAAGACACAGTAGGACTTCACAAGTTCTAAATCTCTCCAATTTCAAGTTTTAAGAAGTGTTTGAAGAAAAGGCACACGCATACATTGATGGTGGGACTGTAAATTAGTACAACCACTCTGGAAAGTAGTATGGAGATTTCTCAAAAAACTAGTCCTTGGTATTTTTCCAAAAGAACTAAAATCAGCATTCTATAGTTATAGAGCCACATCAATGTTTATAGCAACACAATTCATAATGGTCAAATTATGGAACTAGTCCAGATGCTCGTCAATTAATGAGTGGATTAAGAAAATGTGGCATATATACACAATGAGGTTTTACTCAGCCATAAAGAAGAATGAAATATGGCATTTGCTGGTAAATAGATGGAACTGAAGAACACTTGATAATTGAAGTAAGACAGACTCGGAAAATCAAGGGTTGAATATTTTATCTCCTATGTGAAAGTTAGAGTAAAACAAGAGGAACAAGGGTGGGTAGAATATCATAAAGATACAGGGAAGATCAGTGGAGTAGAAAAAGGAGATTGAGAGGGAGGGAGGAGGGATGGGAAAGGGGAGGAAATATGGAATGAATTTAACAAAATCACATTATGTGCATGTATATATATACCACAGTAAATTTCACCTTTATGTATATGTAGAAAGCACAATCAAAAATAAAGAAACGAATAAATAAAAAGAAGATCAGTAGAGTACAGGAAGGAGAATGTGGGAGGAAGGAGAAGAAGGGAAGATGGGGACTGAAATAGAGTATATCAAATTCCATGCATGTATGATGTTGTCAAAATGAAACCAACTACTATGTATAATGCCTTAGTTTTTTAAAAAGTGCTTGCAGGATGCAACAATACCTATGGAGTATACTTGCCCAAAATCCTTAACATTAATCAAATCATGAAGAAACAGTTAGTGAAACTCAAACTAAGCAACATTCAGCAAAATATTTTTCCTGGACTCTTAAAAAAGACTACCAATGCTGTGAAAGATGAAAAAGGCAGGACAACTGTTCCAGACTAAGGGGAAATCAAGTATTATCAAGTAAATGTGGTGTGAGATAATTCTTCAGTCAATATTAGGTATTCCTTTCCTCTTCCATATGAGAAAGTATAAAAATAGTAAGAGCTAACATTTATTAAACCATTATTATGTACTTAGTTCTGCACATGGAACAAGGTTTGTGCATATTAATAATTAGCCCAAGAATCAGTAGATTGGCTAAGTGAGGGCTCTGGAGCAAGTACTCCTAGTTTTTGTTCCTGTATTTACAAATTACTAGCTCTGTGATATAGGAACAAGTTACTTTACAATTCTATGCCTCAGTTCTCTCATCTTTAAAGTGAGGGGATAATAGTACCTTTGGGGGTTGGGGGATGCTTCTGAGGATTGAATGAGACAAACACTTAGACAAGTGTATGACATTTACTAAGTATCCCATCTATGTTAGGTTTTATTATAATTAGTACTATATCATCCAGTTCTTATACCAGCCCTATGACTAAGGTAAAAATACTTTTTTTTTGGTAGTACTTTATTTGTGGAAAAACGATAAAAGCAAGTTGAAATAATTTCCCCCCAAGGCCACTCAGTAAGAGACAGAATTGGGACTTGATTCTTATCTTTATTAACTACTCAAATTTCCCCCTATTTCTCTCCAAGCTGATTTCTTATAGAGATTGTTTAAATAATCTCTGATATGGAACCTGTCAAAAAGTTTTTTGAAAGTTTAAATATAAACTTGCTCTCTAGATTTACTTAGTCATGCTTATTTATCCCCTGAAACAACTCTAGTGAAACCAACAAACATCATTTCTCAAGCAGAAATCATGTTGACTCCTTCATGATAAGTTATTCTCTTTTGATGATTTGGCTCTGCTATTTATACAATCTTGGAAAGATTGCAGAGCCTGTGAGCTTGGACAAATCATCTAACCTCTTTGAAAGGGGATTTGGACCAGACAATTTCTAGGGTTATTTCCAGCTGTATTCGGTGGTTCTACGTGTGGAATTGCCACAGTGGTAAGCATAATGACCCAGACCCTTTTTTCCACTTGCTATACAGGGCCCTGCTGATGCACCATTCCATGTATTTGGTATCCTATTTACTGTATATTTATTTACCTCTGATTCTTAAGCATTCAAAATATAAGGTGGAAATAAAAGATATGTAAGAAAATTGTACTAAATATTTAAGTGGGAAAAGATAATTTGAGGTGGGGAAGGAAGGAGAAGTGATGTCCATTACTTTAGGTTAGGACCACAAATTTGCCACTATTAAGACCATAATATGCTATTATTTTGTATTCTGTGAACTTCTTTCATCAATCATAGCATCCCTTAATTTTATATTCAAATAATACTATTATGAAGACTGAAAGGGTAGAGCTAATATCCAAATATCACATTTCTGTTGCTTCTTTTACATACAATGAATTCTTTGTTTCCTTCATTTCAATGGGAAAACTATCAATGGTTCCATGTGCCACTGTTGATCTTGTGAAATCATGGCAAACTAGGGTCATTGTTAGGAACCACCCTAATATAATTCCAGAAATGACCATAGTTTATTTACTTGACACACACATTCTGAGAAAAAAAAAAAAACTCTACTGAATTTATTAAGTTCCTATTGTATATTCTGAATTGCTCTCTATCATAGGGATACAGAATTCCAAAATTTAGGGATTGTCCTAAAAGTCTCTAAGTTTAGTGATTCAGAAAAATATAAAGCTAAAATATATCCAAATGCTGTGCTACTCTAGAGACAAACAGAAGGTTCTTTGGAAGTACTGGTTGTTTGCTCTCTGGGAGGAAAGGGGTAAAGTAAGTTTTCCCAGAGAGGTGATGATTGCCTGGTTTGGAGGTGAGGATTTTAGAAATAGAGACCAGGATGGGCAAAAAATAAGACAGACGTATTTGGAATACCAAATATTTTCATGTAGAAGGACTATAAAGTGACTGTGGTCCAGTAGATAGAGTTGAGTGTGGAGAGTTTGATGGAGGCAGGTAACTACAGATCTCCATGTCATACTAAAGATTTAGTGGGAGTCAAGAAGCATCATGGATTGCTTAAAACCATTTAGAAGTTGATTAATATGGTTCCATTTGTTAGCACTTTACAAATTCCAATCACCAGAGAACTTCTTAAAAATGGTTCCAATGTCCTGACCAGCCAATCAATTTTCACTGCTTTAATGCAAGGTCTAGAATATGATACTACACTCAACAAGTGTTTAATGTGAGATAGTAAATAAATAATTCCATCAATCGATAAAGAACTAAGTTAGGAATTTGCTTATGGAGTACACACCAAATTTTTTTATGGGGGTAACAATGAGATTTACTTTAAACTTTCAATCAGAAAGGGGGTTGTTGAGTTAGATAAAACCAGATTGTCAAAATGTGGGTAATTTTAAGTACTGAGAGTTAGGTGCCTGGGGGTAGGAGTTGTCATCTTTCTATTCTTTTTAATTTTTAAAATGTTTGAACTTTTTCCATAATAAAGAGTTTAAAAAATTTTCTCCTGATTTAAAGTAACTTGATTTCTAGAAAGAAATATCTTAATTAAAGAGAAGTAAACTTTATTTTTTTTCTTTTGCAGTGTTGGGGATTGAGCTTGGGGCCTTGGCCATGCTGGGCAAGTGCTCTCCTATTGAGATACATTCCAGCCTAAGATTACATTTTAAACAACAACAACATATGTTTGTAACTTTAAAAAGCTAAAAGGAAAGGAAAAACTCTATACATCATACAATTTTCTGACTCAATGCAACTCAGTTTTTAATTTTTAATGTAATTGGGGCTTAGAGGACTTCTTGACTCAAACTTCTCCAGGTTCAGTCATACAACAAAAGCTAACATGTTAGAAATTAGTTATTAGTTTTGAAAATATGAATATCATACCCTCAAAGTGTTTTTAGAAAAACTGCATGAATCTATAGCACACTCAAGTGATTATACCAAAATAACTTGGTAGACTTTATTCCTGCTAGAATTTGTAAAATATATACATTTTGTACCAAAATTAATTAAGATACAAAATCAGAGTCTGTATTTAATAAGTACATTCATTGTTTCTATCTTAAGGCATGTGTATTTTTTATAGTTAAATTGAATACTGAGTACAGTGATTGACTCATCTCTTGCAGTCCATTCAATAAATTGAGTTATTGTTCCTAAATAAAGTCAGATTCTAATAATTGATTATTTCTGGAGACTGGCCAATCACTGAAACCTCTGCTTTCCAGGTGTAGCCTAAAACAATCTGGGAACACTGCTGCCTCAATTAGCTCTTATACCTTGGACTAGCTGAGGGTGAGTTGTATATCTCTATGTGTGGAATAAAGTGCATAATGTGGGTCAAACTTCAGTGACACACAAAGAGGAACTAAGAAAGTTGCCATGAAGATACCGTAATATTAAGAATAGTTGGGCTGGGGTTGTAGCTCAGTGGTAGAGCATTTGCCTGGCATGTGTGAGGTGCTGGGTTTGATTCTCATCACCGCATATAAAGAAATAAAGGTCCGTCAACAACTGAAAAAATACTAAAAAAAAAAAAAAAGGTAATTGGGCACAGTGACAGATGTTAGAGATTGACTTGATGTTTCTGTCAACTCAGTTATGCCCAGGCAAAAGAAACAACTTCTTAGAAATAATGCAGGTCACCTGAACTGTGACAGATGTTCTTATTTATTTTTAACGTTTAGAAAACGATTTATATTAAAATATTTTTAGCATTAAAAAGGGAAACAGGAAGATAAAATAATGAAAAAGAAAATAAATGGGGTGATTGAAAGAGGAAATGACCTTTTGTAATTATTATTCTAATAGAAGAATGCCTTTTAATAGTCATTAGGGGAAAAGATCTTCACTACTGAGCCATGGAAATTTGCCATCAAGTGTACAACACAAATTGCTTTTTAATTTTTTTTTTAGATATAATCGGATCTGGACCTGAGAATTAAATGAGTTTCCCAATCTAAATATATTAAAGAAGAGAAGTTAAGCAATCTTAATCAGAGAGGCTTCAGTCAATATAAATCCTGGAAACTTCACAAATTAGAGTCTGAGAGATGCAAAATAATTTTTACAAAGTCAGTATATCCTCTGAGTAAAATCTTACATCTGAAGAGGCCATGTTTACCTTGACTTTAGCAAAGGTGTTGAAATAAGAAAAATTTAATAACACAAAAATGCATATATTGCACAAGCAGAAAATGCTTGCTCTTTAGCATTTCATTTGTTTTTCCTTACTGAAAAGCAGAGGAAAGAAGGAAGACTTTTCCTCCTTTTGATACCAATTTAATAAATTGTTTCTCATCTTTTGTATAGTAACCAGAACATCTGAAAATAAGAGATGTTGAATATTTTAATGTGTGACAGTCCCAACGATATGAAGCAAAGAATAAATTCATCTTTGCATTTTTAGAGTTCTTAATATACAATGGGAAAATTTTTAATTTAATGACATATCTTATTTCTCATATTTGGTTTACCATTAGAAACAAAAGTTTCAGTGATGAAAGAGAATGAAAATTTTATAAACACATTGAAAAAACTGAAAATGTGGAAATATCAGGGAAAGATGGAAATCTTATACATGCATTTACCAAAAAACCCAAAATGTTGAATGAAAATAAGTATAAAGTATAACGTGTGAATCAGAGAGGTGAGGATGGGAGAATAAAGATAATGTATTTCTTATATTTCTTCTTTCTTGTATGATACCACTTACTCAACATTGTTAGGAAGATATTCCCCAAAGATGTCCAATGACTTTACTTCTGATAACTGTTGAGAGGAAATAGCACATATATTCTTACTATAATATCCCACTTAAAGGCTATCCTTAGTTTGTCTGTAAACCATAGTCATTTAGTAAGTTTTGATGAGCATTTAAAAATCCATTATAACCATTTTTATCTGCACCTACAATTTTATGCACTCAAAAGTAAGCATAAAAGTTGTGACTTCAATGGGATTTTTACATGTAATCTCAAAATGAAATTATAAACTTAAAATTTAGCACACATCTCAATTGAAAGATCTACTTGCTACCAATATTATTTTAAATTTCATAACTATGTTAGAACTCATTCTTTGTGCTAGATAGCTAATCATTATTTCAATAAATATGTATGAGCATATCCATTAAAGGGACTATAATGACAGTAAAGGTGATCTTTGCCAAGTGAGTGTGCGCACATATACACATGTACTAATATGTATGGGGGGCAATTTATAAATAAGGTTGTGTAATTAGGCATCTTATAGGAATTCTAAAAGTGAACTTTTTTTTATTACAAAGTCAGTTAAATCTAACTTCAGTCTCAATTTTGAGTTCGACGTTACCAGTGAACACTCCGACAGTTCGGATCCTTTTCTTTCAAACTATTCTCCTTTCTCACCAACACTATTTTAACTTTGGTGCCCTTGATTTCCAGTATTTTTTATTATGTACAGATTCAGACTTGTCAGATAAGTTTCTACCTTATTTTTCCATAATTAAAATGATTTTTCTTTTGGGGGGTTCTTGAAGTTTATGAATTCAAGCATATGTAAAGGCAAAAGACTGTTTAACTCCTATCCTCAAATCCTACCTTAAAATCTCATTAATAACAGTATGCTTTATTTGAAACACAATCACCTGCAACTTTACAGAGCCTCTGCATCCCCCACCCCCATGTCTACCTTCTCTTCTTCCACTGTTCTCCTTTCAGCCCAGCCCACTCCCTGTCCATCAGACATCTTCCTATGATAGAACATGCCTGCAGACTTCTCCTTTATGTTTCCTGCCATCTGGAACAGCTTTTTCTACTTCATCCACTGTGTTGCTCCAAATCTAGGGGAAATATGTTCTAAAATTGTTTTTCTCTTTTAATCTTTGTAATTGTACTGTTAAATTCATGAAGTGACTTAGAAAAAACCCCAAATTAATCCATGAAGATGTGTATTTCTTTTGCAAGTGAAAATTTATAAAAAATCTAAACTACTAGGATTATCTAATTTGGAGGGGGGAAAAGGTTGAGTGAATTACTAACAACATGTAAATACAGAAGGGATTATATGGTCTTTGGGGACCAGCTAATCTTTGTTACAAATTAAAAGAAAATGTGCTCTTATTAGTTTTTCAGTGAGATGTCATGGAAAAATGTTAAATAATGTTAAATAACAACAACAAAAGTTAAATAATTTTTTGTTAAAATTGGTTATCCTTGTTCTTTCTTTAGGAGTCAAATAGTGTATCTATTCATGTGCTTCAAATTTGATAAATATTCATGCTTTGTGAAGGAAGAAGAATGTATGTGTTGAGAGAAAGACAAGCATGGACAGAAACACACAACATTGGGGAGCAAGCCACAAGAAGTGTGGTTTGTTAAACAAGACCCTATTGACAGAGCATTTTTAAAGGTATTTTGTGGAGAAGAATGTCTTCTATTTCTGTATTTCATACGGCAAAACTTTTGCTAGAGAAAGCAGTATAATATCAGGACAGAAATAAGATTTAACATATAACAAGTTTTATTTGTAGAGACTTTTGAAATTATGTATTATTTCCCATACTAGTGGAAACAAACTATATTTCATAAATGTAGTGGAATTTTTCAAATTAAAAAATTCCATCTCATCATATTTTAGAAAGGATGGACCTCGCAAAATTTTATTGGAATAATGGCTTATCATGACAAAAGTTTTTATTAAATGTTTTTCTTGTTTCATATGATGCCATGTGAAAAGTAGTGATGAATTTCACAGAAACTTTTACATTTTAAAAAAGTTTATAATTCTCTTAAAGAGACTGTATCATATAAAAATATTAGTTGTTGACTTTTTTTGAAATTACATTTGAAGGATGAGGTAAAGTTCAATTTAACATACATTGCTAAAAACAATTAACTTATTTGGTTGAAGAGAAGTTTTAATTTTTGTCAGGAAATGTACATTTTCTTATAACAACCTTATAGCAATTAGTTCAAAGGCAGTGTTAAGGCTATTTTCAAATTGAGTATTTTAAAAAGAAACTAAAAATATTGTCAAAGATTAGGAAAATTGACAGGATATCATATTAGAAAAAGGAGACTTTTCACGAACTTTTTTTTTTTTTTTTTAGAAACTAAGTACTAGTAGCATATTTAAGAAAAAGCTTTAATGGCTTCTCAAATGAAAAACATACATGAGACAATCATACTAGCTTTCCATGTTTATATCACACCCATACTATACATATTGAAAACTTTACTCAGAGTAATTTTATATTCCTTGTTATACTTTGGTTTATTTTCCTTTACAAGGATAAAATATCTATTGGTAAGAATCAAACTAGTATCATTTCAAAGTAATAGCAAACTAAAAGCATTTCAAAAACCAGAAAAACCCAATTAGAAATTTTAGTTCCTAAAATCAGTTTATTTGAAGAACATCACAATAATGTAAGATACATGATTATTTGAAAAACATACTTTTTAAAAAGTTAAGATAGCATCAGAGAATAAGTACAACTGCAAAAAAGCCCATAAAATATCTATATTTTGAAGCCTAACCATCTAGAAGTAGGTTACTTTGCCTATAATAATTAGAATAGAATCAAATGTTTTTAAAGATGCAAATATTTTCAGAAAACTAAGATAGCTATGCCAAGAAATAATAGTTATTCTGATAACTAGGCTGCAATAGTACAAATGATGGTAACTTCCCATTTTTATTTTAAGATAGACTTACAAAAGGTAATTTTACATCCTATTATTCCAAAAGGGTACAGGCTTTTGTCCTTCTTCCTCCCATGTATGATGATTTTTGGATGTTTTAGTATAGGGCATTACAACAGTGCAGTTTTGTAGTGCACAGCCCAGGGCAACTGCAGCAAGTATTTCCCACTAGGAATGTAAGGAGCTAGGAGGGTACAAGGCTTGAGGAAACGATCTAGAAAATCACAATACAGCTTGTCGTCCTTTCCTCACAAATAACCTTTTAAAACAAACCCATAAAATGCAGTTTATCATCTAAAAATTTTAAGGAGAATCTTTTGTTAAATGTTAACAAAAGAATGACTACTCTAATTTCCTTTAAAATGCAAACCTTAAAAAGAATTGAACTCTCAAGTCTTTTTGGAAAGTGCTTAAATCATCCCGAGATAAATATCACTTGGTGTCCTTGTTTTCTAACAAATGGCTTTTTCCATTGTTTCCATTAATTTCACCCATATTCGTTTTTTTTTTAAACAAGGCCCTTATCCTCATCAGCAAAACACAGATGTATGATTTAGCATATAAAACCGGTAATTACATACTGATTTACGAAAGATTAATTTTTTCTCTTTTCGTCAGTTTTCAAGAAGTCTTTCCATGATTAGCTGTAAACAGGAATGGTTTACACCTCAAATTAGAAGCCATTAATTAGCATGACGAAGTCAACTGCAAGATACACAGATAATTTAAATTATTTAATCACTAATCACCTTGGTTAAACTGTAGTATATTCTTTCAGTATCCTTCGGGTAGGTTATCGATCTGTCACTAAATTACCTCCAGATCAGTAAAAGATAAATATTAGCGTCCCTTCCTCTCCCTCACATTAACATTATCCCTTCTTGTAAACATTTTTAAAAGCTTTCAGGTTCTTTAATCCCAAATCCCTAATTAGTCATCACTAGCCTTTTTGCAATCAGGAAAGAGTATCTGAAGTACAAATCAGGAGTTCGCTTTGCCGTGGTTTAACAATAAAAAAAAATCTTTTAAAAACCGTACGCTTAAGGCAATGGTAGTAATAAAAGAAATATGCAGAGGTGGCTTCAGCAAATAACGGGTTTCCAAAACGCCAAGTGCTTAACAAAAAGCAGCCCGTACCTCAATTTCAATATTCAGCACTCCAATAAATTACACAACACTTGCATAGGCTGCAGAAATAACGCAGGACAAGACTTACACAGATGCCAATCCGCAGCATTTATACACATGCACATGGCAAGAGACAGAAACCAAACACTATCATTCAACTCGGGCAAGGCAGTGCGATCCCGAGTTTGCCCAGCGTGAGAGTGTTCTCTGCGTGTGTCTGTGTGCGCGCGTGAGAGTGAGACCCATCCTAGGGGCATTTCCCCTCTTTGGGCAGTTTTGCTTCATTTGTTTCCTATTTCTGCTACATAGAAACTAACTTCCATCTCAGCCCCAGCCAGCGCCGCTGAATAGAGCCTGTGCTGCGGCACCGTGTGCGTCAGATTCCTCCGCGAAGCCTTCCCGGCCCCCTCCCTCCCGCTATCGGCCTCCACAGAGAAAGCGCCTTCCAGCCAACCGGCGGCTTCGGCTCCGACATCTTCTCCGATTGGAAATAAATAAATAAATCGCGCTCCGGGCCGGGAGGAGGGGCGAGGGTCGCACCGTAGCGGGTGCGGGGCGTTGGGGCCGAGGGGTCGGAGGCACTCCTTTTTTTGTCCCCCGGGGTGGAGGACCAGGGCGCGGGCCGAGGACCCCGACGAACCCCGGGCCGCGAAGGCAGCGGACTCCTTTCTGCGGCGGAGGGATCCACGGCGGAGGCGGCTACGGCCGTAGCCGCTGCCTGAGAGTTGTTGTTTCCTCCTCCTCCTCCTCCGCCTCCGCCGCCGTTGCTTGAATGGTGGAGCCGAGGCTCGGCTCGTGAACACACACTGACAGCTATAGGGCAGGCGGCGGCACCATCCCCGCTTCCCCTCGGCGGCGGGGTGTCCCGCCGGCGGCCCCGAAGTGACCCATAAACATGTCTTGTGAGAGGAAAGGCCTCTCGGAGCTGCGATCGGGTAAGTCGGGGGGCTGCGGGGCCGCTGGCACCGGGCGATTCCGCCCGCGGTCCCCCGCCCCCCGCCGCCCGGCCGCTCAGCCTGTGTGTCTCCCCGTTCCTCTCTCCCGCGCAGAGCTCTACTTCCTCATCGCCCGGTTCCTGGAAGATGGACCCTGTCAGCAGGCGGCTCAGGTACGGCGGCGCGCGGCGCGGGCCGGGCCGGCGCTCGCCACTCGCCGCTCGCGGGCGTGGGGGAGGGAGGCGGCGGCGGCGGGGCCGCGGCCCGGGGCGCGGGGTTTAGCTCTCCCCGCTTTGTTGTTGCAGGTGCTGATCCGCGAGGTGGCCGAAAAGGAGGTAAGGGCGGCGGCGGCCCGGCGCGTCCCGCCGCCGCACGGCCGCCCCTGGGCCGCCGCGCAGCCTCCGCCGCCGCTGGGGCGCGGGGCGCGGGGCTCGGGGTCCCTGGCGGGGTGCAGGGAGGGCGGGGGAGGGGATCGGGCGGGCCGGGGCCGGGGGCCGGGCTCACGGGGCGTCCTCTCCCCGCAGCTGCTGCCCCGGCGCACCGACTGGACCGGGAAGGAGCATCCCAGGACCTACCAGAATCTGGTGAGGCATTCACGTCGCAGAGCAAAGAAACTTTTCCCTGAGTCGAATAAAAATTGAATTTCCCGCAATTTTTTACAGAGACAAAAACTTGGCCCTAGAACGTGAAAGCTCCAAAGGCCACCGGGAGGGTTGGGAAGCCGGTGTGTGGGGTTCGAGGGGCAATGGCTGGGGGCACCCGCATCCCCGGGCCGCAGGGGCTGCGGACAATTTATTTGTGATATTTTGTTAATGTGCTAGAAATAAAGATACGTCATGAGTGTTGTGCAGTGCAAGGCCGGAGGAGGAGGGGCCGGCGCGCGCGTCCGTGCGGGCGCGGTGGCGCGCGCGAGGCGGCGGCGGCGAGAGCGGCGTGAGGAGGGAGGGCGCGCAAGCTCGCTTGCTTTGCACGCGCGGCCGGCTCGGCTTTCTCCTGCCCTACACAATAGCTGGTGACTAACTGCTTCGAAGTGGCATTAGCATTTCACAAGCAGGCTATTCAGCCGCAGCGGAACCTTGGCAAGACGTTTTTTTTTTTTTTTCCTTAATTTGCTCATCCCTTTCTTTTGCTTTTCTTAAATTCAAAGCTGGGTTTTTTATTGGAGGAGTTCGGTTGTGTGATGATAGTTGGCTAGCGGCGCGTTTTTGCATTTGCCAGAACATATATTTGCCAAAGTGTAAAACCAGAAGTTTTAACAGGCTTTCTCTGATTTTGTTATTTCTCTTTGTATGCTCCCCCCTTTCAGTTAAAAACTATTATTGAAAGGCATTGGGGAGTTTTGATTTTTATCCATATATCTACTGTAGGATGAAACTTGGCTAATAAAAAGTTTTGTGTATGTGTTTATATTGCGATATATTTTGTTTAATAGCTTGGAAAACACTTGTTTCTTGGTTTCGTGGGTTTTCAAAGTGAATATTTTAGTAATTTCTAAAAACTGCTTCCCAAAAGTGACCTTCCGTTTTAGTATTGTGAATGGAAAAGTAGTTAACTGTGAAGTTTAAAGGAGCTGTGCTTTCCATAGTATTTTCTTTGCCTAACAGATTTAGGTTGTTTATATGGAACTGTGTGTAGGACAATTAAAGCAGTCACACCAAAGCTTACCACGCCTTTAAAATTTAGGCAATGCATTGAGTTTATGAGATATTGTAACTGTTTTGAGATACTTATAATTAATAATGTTACCTCATCAGGGCCTCTGTAATGATTAGGAAGTTTCACCTAGCTCAGAATGAATGTCTTCTGTGGGGTGAAGTCATGGGCATGATTTTGATAGCTTTTATTTTATTTGGGATATAGTACATCTCCTAGCTTTTGTGTGCATAAATCTCTTATGATTTAATGTCAGTTATAAATGACTGCTCACAGCTGTTGAATACGCAAGGGCACTTTAGTTTAATAAATCTAATGGAGACATAACAGTGTATTCATTTCCACACCCGAGGTGTGTTGGTTTTCAAGTCGTGATTTAGGGTAGTTTTATTAAATACTTAGCTAAAATGAATGGAGTTTGAAGTAGTTCAAAATTTACTAACCAATATTTGAAATTTTTGTTTATAAATATTTGACAAAAATTGTAAGTGGATTTCTATGTCCTTGCTATTTGAGAAAATTATCACAAGGGTGATAATACTCCATTTTGAAGATGGGGGGCAGGTTTTACAAAACTCATCTTTGAATCTCTTTTAAACAACGTCCAAGTCACTGAGAATTGCTGTGTTTTCTTGGAGACTTTCAGTAATGTTACTTTAAAAAAAAAAAAAAATGAAGCAGTTAATCGTGTCTGGCCAAATTATGGGAATGTCTAATCCTTCTGGAATCATTTAAAGTTTTTGACTTTGATTTAATTGGGGAGGGGGAGAAATGTTTCTCATCTTTCACATATTAGTAAATGAATTTATATTCCTTGTCTGTTTTTCAGATTTAAAGTACAATAAGAATTGTCTAAGTGTGTTACTTATCAAAGTCAGCCTATTTTGCATGGAAGTGGTTTTTCTTGATCACAGAGTTTTCAGCTTACCAGAACAGTCTGGTTGGCATATTCCTAAGACTGTCAAGATTCTTATTAGAACTTGGAGTTTGATTCATTTTTTTTTTTTATTCATTCAGCATATTGCTTACTGTGTATACTGGATGCAAGGCACCATTGAAGGTGTTTTCATATCCTTCCAACTATATATCTAGGTGTGTGGCTGTCTGGGTTAATTTCATTTGATATTTTTTGAGTCTTAGCTTTAAAAATGTTTTGGATTACCATGTTTCTGAGCACATTATTTTTGTTCAATAGATCTTGAAATTTTATGTCTAAGTGAGCACATGCTCATTTCTTACACAGTATTTTCTATTGTTTTAATTTATTCTTAACACTTTGTTGTGTATGTATCAAATTGAATTTAATAATGGTTTGAAGATTATTTGGTGAGTGAAACTAATTTAGGTAGCTTCTGCCAGGAAATGATTTGTTGATATGTTAACTGATAAATTGAGCAGTATTTTAAATGGGAAAATTCAAATGTCAAATTGCAATTTCTAGAAAAATTAGAAAGTTAGCAATTTAGGAAAGGGTGTATATTTGTACTCATGAGTTTAAAAATGGGCATTGGTCAGTATCTTTAGTCAGCCTGCAGATAGAATCATAGTGATTAGATTTCAGTTAAGAAGAATATGGAGTTTAAAGAGCAGTATTAAAGTTGATATTTTCAAAGGATTAAATTGGTGCATTTATTTCTGGTGTGATTGAAAAAGGAAATTTTCACAATCCAAGCATTATTTTTGCTTTTGGCATTAGAAAGTATGACTTAATTGTCACCATCTAATGTTAAGTTTTAAATCATTTTTAACAGTTAATGAAATTTGATAGGATATTAAAATTTGTTTTTGACACTGGTATAATTTTATTCAGATTATATATTTTTTTAAACCATGAGACTGAATTTTAAACCAGGACATTTTTCAAGCATTTGTCAGAATTCTTGTTTTTTAAATGGAGTCAAACATAGGCAAACTTTTTATGGAATAAGAAAAAAAATACATATTTTTTGGACAAAGGAAAACTTGTCATTTATTTCTTATTTCGAGTAATTGAACTAATTAGTTTATTATTCTAGTTGTCACTTTAGAGATATCTGCATATTTATGACATCTTGCAGCAGAAATTTTTAGCATTTTTACCAGATTGTAGACCCTTTGATTGTATTTTTCTCATAAGCCATAGTTATTTTCAGAACTGAGTTCATGTTTTGCTAATTTGTTAAAATGATATAATATTTACTTTTTAAAAAGTAGTGCTATTTGCTTTTTAAAAATTATTCCATTTAGTATTAGAATTCTTTCAAGTAAAAGGATTGAGTCTGGAGATGTGGATTATAGTCTTGATTATAGCTGTCAAGAGACAGCTCGCAGGTAATCTTGGAATTTCTCTTTTCCTTAGTTATTTGTGAAAGAGTGGACTGAAATTTTTCTAATCTGAGAATCTGTGATTTTTGAACTAGAAATAGTAATGTCATTTTAAGTGCCAACCCTGTTTCTTTCTTGGAGTTTAATTTTCTGAAATAGAAAAGTAGATCTAGAGAAACCTTGCAGGTTAAAAAATTGAATAAATGCTTTTCATAATGTTATTCTTTGATTGTGATATTTTTTGTAAAGATGAAGATTTTTGATGTACTTAACCATGTCATAGAATACATCTTTGTTGCTCTGTAATTATGTTTTCCACATGGCTTAAGTATTGGTTTTCATAGATTATTGGTAGTCTCAAATTCAGAGTTGAATAGGAACTCTGAATAGGATTTACTTAAATATATATCTTAGGTCTACATTTATTTAGAAGATGTTGATTAATGTGAAAGTTAAGGTATAAAACTTAAGAGATGAGTTTTAGAAAAACAGGTAACATAACTCAGATTTTTGAGTCAGGAATTCCCATCCTCTACTAAGGTACTTTCAAGATGTAATCTGTGCCAGTCTTTTTTGGAGGGGTTGAAGTAGCATGTGATGAGGTACATGTTTTTTGTTGTTTGTTTGTGTGTTATCAGTGAAAAAAAGCTTAGCTTGGTAGACTAAAATAATCTATACAAACATAGTGAATAAATATCTCACAAACAGTGAATAAAATGTGGGAGTAGTATATGGGGAGGTGCTGAAGGAACAGAACTAAATTTCTTACACGTTTATTCTGTTTGTACTTGTACCTTTGAAATTTTTTTGAGGCATTTACAAAAATTTCAAGTGAAATAAACATGTTAGATTCTTTATAATTTTGACTCAAATTGCAAAGTGGCATGAACATAAAGGGGGAGTTGAATTGTTCTTACCCTACCACATGATGGTGTTTTATATAATTTTTAGGAGACAGCATAGTATTGAGAGAGTCCATTTTTCTGATCTGTAAAATGGGCTGATAATGGGCTCCCTTTTAAGGTTCTGTAAGTAGTATTTGGCAAGAATCACGTGCTGTGTAAGGGTTTGGGTTTGTATCATCAGAACTTTAGTGAGGGTAATAAATGTTCTAATTATAGCTTTAGGGTGTTGTATTAAAGTTTTCCTTAAAAATTTTTATTTCAGGAACAACTATGTATAATTTTTTGAACATAGCAGTTGTAGTATCGACAACACCACTTCAAAAACATCAGAAGGTATTATTAGTATACTGTATAGAATCAGGAATGAAATGATTAAGCCTCAGAAATGAGGAAAAAAGTTTTATAAATATAAAAAATAAATTGCATTGTGGATAGACCTTTAGAAAAAATATGCTGCTAATTCTAACTACAACTTTTGGTGTGGAACAATGAACAATAAGGAATATTTGAGTGGTTGAAATATCCTGAGTTGATGAAGCTTTTTTCTGTTAATAATGATCACAAGATACAAGTATATGAAGGGACTTTAGCTCTTTCATTTGGCAGCTTATATATAGAAATTTATGGAATTTAAAATCACAATAGCTTGTGACCTTTTTGGAAATTGTTGGAGAGATACTTTGTTTTGTCAATCTGTTTAAAGATTATATGTTTTAAACAATTTAATAAAGACTTTGGAATTAATTTTTAGGTTAGTTTTAGGGCAAATCCAGAGTCAAATTTTTTAATCCAGAGTTTCTTTGTAAGATAGACCATAAGTTTTTAATTTTGTTGTACTTGTTTTGATCTGGAAATTCCTTTTACCTACTGAAGTCATTCTTCTCTTACCTCAATTTTATGATTGTCTGTTATGTCACTGTGGAATTGTAACAAAATTGTATCCTGTGCAACTTACTGGACAAATAATACCAAACGGGTTAATTTCATTCTTACTAGTATTCCTTATATGAATACCAGGATTCATAGAAAAATATCCGTAATATTAAGCCAGCTGGCCTTCAGTTAGCAGAGAGTACTGAACCATATCTATTTAAAATAACTTTCTGTTTCAGTAAACTTTATTGATTTGAGGAAAATCATGTATTATATATTAGAAAAAAGTTGACAACTAATTATTCTAGGATTTTAAGTTACTTTTCTAATTATATCTAAAAACAATAAAGAATGTTAAATAATAGTCAAATTTACCATTTTAGAAATAAATTTTACATTTGTGAAGATTTTTAGTTTTGTGAGAAGCTCTTTTGGTGAAATGAATAATTTGGTGAAAGTTCATTACTTTGAAATTAGTAAGTTATTGAGCATATAGGATATAAAGTAGTGTCAGTATTCCATAGCAAATTGGTGAAAATGGTAATTTTTTTATTTGTATGGAATTTGAGAATGCAGTATGGAAAAATCAAAAGCAGTTATACTATTGGAAGCTTTACATATATGTAAAATTGAGTATCTTTGGCTACTACAGAGAAGGCAGTCATTAATTGTTTACCATCCATACTTAAAGCAGTCTTACTTGAGCTTTAGCATCACAAATGGAAAAGGATGATTGGATGAAAAATTATATTAAGAAAATTTATGTGGCTTACATAGTCTGGCATAACTTCTGCTTAAGTTAAAACTGAATTGTAATGAGATTTGTAGTATAGACCCTAGGTTATCTGTGGTAATGTAGATGTTGACAGCCTATTCCAGAAGAAGTACTAGAGAATCCATGGGTTTTGAATGTTAACTGGCCTGACCTGTGGTCATGTTGGTATGACCTACTTGATTTCTTTCACTGATAAAAACACAGGCACACAACTTGTCTTGGCAGAGGGTATAATATAAAAATGAAAAAAAATTAGATATTTTTACATATATGGCTTAACTCTGGTTTCGTTCTAGGGTATGGTAACACCAGATTTTAGGTGATTTGGTGAAACATGCATTGTCTGAAACAATTTTTCTCTGTCATTGTATGTGAAATAATAGTTATTTTGAGTGTTGAAACTGAAACATTACTAAAAACGAAACTGGTTATATTCTTAAGATTATTTACATTGACATTTTAAGAATAGTTTAAAGATTTTTTCATCTTTAAATAAGTAGACTGATTTTTTTTTTCTTTTTTTTTTACCAAATTCAAGTTCATGATGTCTTAAAAGGTTTCTTAATTGCACAAATTTTGCTTAGGAAATATGACTTGACTTAAAAACAAAATTTCAAAATGTTATTTTAAGAAGTTAAATTTTGTCCTGTGTGTGTGTTTTAAATGAGTTTTAATAGGGCATCCCTAATTTGGTTTATGGGAACCTTGATTCTGAATAGGTTCTGGGTTTTGTTTTATAAGCAAAATGTAATCAGATTGTAATGAATAAAATATATGAGTGTTTTGCATTCTGTTAAAATGATAAATTTTTATTGGTATTTGTATTGATAATCTGAACTACATTATTAAATGAGTTTGTAATGGTTGACTAAATTGTGGAAATAAGTCTTTCACCTTTTTTTTAAATTCACAATTAAGAGTGAACAGACCTGAATTTAATTATAATACTTTAATAAGATTCTATATTCTCATACATTTCTAATTATAAAGAAATTATAGGCAGCTGAGAGTTCTGAAAATAGCTTAGAAGATTTTCCTTCTGTAGGCTCTGATAAGTTTTCAGTGATCAAGCTTGTGTGATGGTGGGAAACTGAAGTTTTGAGACGGAATGAGTAATGTAATAAAAATAATAAACTTATAATCAGGGACACCTGGGTTTGATTATTTTTTTATTTTCTAAATATATGTCCTTAGACAAATTGTGTTAACTTTCTGACTTCAGTTTTCTTTACTTATGAGATATGGGGAGTCCCTCAGTTTATTGGATTATGATGTTTAAATAAGTTTGAAAACACACAAATTAAGTATACTGCTCGGTGGAGATGCTATTACAGTTAAAAAAAAAAAAAAGGTGGTCAGAAAATGCATACTAGCTATAAAGATTATAGATAAAAATTAGCTCATACTTTGTTATAACAGTATCAGATTTATTATTGTAAGGTTGGAAATTTTGAGAATTTTAGGGGCTGGAATTTTAATCATATGCCTTATAGAATAATTAAATAGCAAACAATTTGTAATTTTGTTTGTATACTAGAATAGTCATTAAAATTAGAATTGTATTTTATGCTGGTGTTTAGAAATTAAAGTGTAATGAACAGCAGAAGTCTTTAGATTAGACAGAATTGTGAAAAGAAAGTGAAACATTGCTCTGGGGATATAGCCCAGTGGTAGAGTGCTTGTTTAGTGTGTGTGAGGCCCTCGGTTTGATCTAACAGTGAAAATAACAACAGAAAAAGTGAAAATAATTTTCGAAAAACTAACTTTTATGAGTATTGAAGACATAAGGATTAAGTGAGTAGCTTAGTCAAGACAGATTATACTGGTGCCACACATTAGGTGGATCTTTTTTTCATAAAATTTTAATTGATCTAACCTCAGTTTAAACAATTTGTTGAAAAGATGTTCAAAGCTTTTTTTCCATATTTGAAGGAAGATTTTTTTTCCCCAACATAAAGGGTCAACATGTTGTTCATGATATGCAATATAAAGTAGCAGCTGACTCTTTTTTAAGAGTCAGGTTCAATGCTAAGAACATCATATGATGAAAAAATTTAATAAATTATGACTACCTTCTGAGGTAATAGCTGCTGCATACCCAGTAATATAGATGAGGACACTGAAGGTTAAGAGTGTTTTCTCCATGCTCTTGGTTAGCAAGTTTAAACCCGTCGTGGTTAAATCATATATCCTTCGAAATTACTGACTTTTCTTTAAAAATTAGTAAGGGAAGTTCTTAATGATATTATGTCTGGTGGAAAGCAGTGTCTTTCAGATCCTTTGTTTTCTTCCCACTGCTGACAACTTTTAACAATACCTTATGATAATGGCAAACTTTTCTTGGAGAGAAAGGATAGCTCTTTATATGAAATAACATACTAACCAAAGAGAAGTTTGTTTAGCCAAAGGTTCAGGATAAGCCATTCAGCTCACTATCTTTCCATTTTCCTTCTGGGCTACACAGTTCACCTCCTCAGATGATCATGTTATTCAAATTCCAGTCGAAATTCTAGAAATATTCTTCATAAAATCTGAGAAAGGAATGATAAATGTCTATGATTTGAGCCCAAATGGACAAGGAATGAACAGAGTAGCCTGTATTTCACAGAATTCTGTAGTCTTTGCTGTTAGTAATATTGCTAGAACTGTGGATCATTCTTTAGAGAAATAGTAGGTATATTATGGCTGCGGTGGGTAAATTGTGCAAGAAACTTGTTGTTTTGTAAGACCTCTGAGGTAAGAATGACTAATACCGTTTTTAAGTGTTTTTTTAAAATGTAATTATAAATAGTAGGGAGCCCCCAAAACTTAAAATCTGATCCATCCTTCCGACATAATTTGGATAATGTAGCAAGATATTTTTTTGAAAGGATACCTTTGTTTAATTCATATTTTAACCATTAATTATGGACAGGTAACCAAAGATTTATTTTACCACAGCAAGTGATTCTCAGTTGAGACAGAGGTTGGAAGGTACAAAAGACATTTGAAAAAGCTCTCAGGAGCCCTCTGGTTAAGCAAGTAGTGTAGTGAATCTTAGTGGGGTCGCATCAGGGGTTGCATCCATAAAGCAGACTCTTGTTTTGTGGTGGAAGGAGATAAAAGTGTTTGTTCATCAGAAGGGACATGTTAAAGTTGAGCACAACTAATAAATGGTCATTTGAAAAATTTTTTAGAGTAATCAGATTTTATGCTATTAGTAACTTTAATCTATTTATACCATATAAATTTCAAATTAAGGGCTTAGAAAAAGTAATCTTAAAAATGTTAGATTGATCACATTGAATTCTTATAGCCATTTTGGGACAGTATTTAGGATTGTCAACATATCATTGTAGTTTTATTTCTACTTCTATTGTTAGAATGAAAAAAAAAGCATTCCCTTTTGCCTGTAGGAGTTTGTGCTCTTATTCTAATTTTTTTTAGTAGTGAAAGTGAAGGGTAAAATATTTACTTTTCTGGCTTAGTTTCATGTCTGTGTTGACAGCTATTCAAAATGTTACTTGTTTTTCTTTTGCCCATTAATACATAAATATATTTGAGGCATCAGATAATTCACAAGGCAGTATGAATGTAAGTTCTAAAGCTAGTATATCTTGATTTGACTATCTCTGTAACCATAGGAAGGTTGCTGTATTTTTTGCAAATAATTTCTTTATGGAATATGTACCTTTTAGGATTGTTAAAATAATTGAGTTTTTACATGTAATTCCTAAGCACATTTAATGTAGGACCTGGCTTTTAGTGTGGAGGTTGTGTGTTAGCTATGTTAGTGGGTAATTAATAATATATTTATATGTGTATATTTAATCAAATATATTTAATCATATTTATCATACTTAGTTTTATAAATTGGTCATACTTTTTATGTGTTGAACATCTTAAAAGTTGGGCTGGGGCTGCAGCTCAGTGGTAGAGCACTTGCCTCGCACGTAAGAGGCACTGGTTTCGAACCTCAGCACCACATAAAAAATTAATGAATAAATAAATAGATATTATGTCCATCTACAACTAAAAAATTTTTAAAAAGTTTGAAAACAACTATGATTACAGAAAATAATGTCAATAATAGTGTACAACAGATTACTGAGAATCCAAATATAGTCATGGATTAAGGATTTTATGACAATGTGATTTAAAGTGTTCCTTTTAATAATGTTGGAGTAAAATAAAAGTTAATTTAAACTAAAAAGGCTTAAGTTAAAATTAAAGATGAGGTTCCTATTAACTTGGAAATTAAAAGTCATATGTCTAGCCATAAACAATTTTAACTTTTAAAATTTGTTTTATATTTTAAGTGATCATAGTGACATGGTTTAATATTTATGAAGAATATGAATGATTCATATGTTTATAAAGATTGTTTAGAAAAAGGCAGTAGAAAAAGATACTTCTATTTTTAAAAATATTTGTTTGCTATATGTGTGTGTGTATGTGAAATAGTTGAGAGCAGAAAGATTCATGCCTATTCTTTGTTTCTGATAAAATAGAGATGAAAAGCATCAAATGTATGATCTTAAATTCTTAAGTGCATAATCACAAACTGATGTGAATTAAAAAGGAATCACAGAAAGTGTGCAACAGAGAAAACAGACTTTGTAAATAACAAAGAAAGTTACATTGGGGGGAATATCTGAAGCACATAAAAGAATTGTTTGGACAAGAGTGGTGTCAGAAATGCAGAAAGTGTACCACATGGGAAAAGCCTCACAGGAGAGAGTGTATATGTAGGTAAAGAACCTGAAAGAAGTCTGTTGTATCTGAATTGTAGAGTGAGAGCTAGAGTGGGGAATGGGAATGTGCCAGATGAAGTAAGTAAAATAGAAAGCTTGTAGACCATTTTAAGAATTTGGATTTGTATTCAAAGAGCAAGGAAAGCCTCTGTAGTGTTTTGAGGTAGGGGTGACTTGATCAGATGTGTGTTTGGGAAATAGAATTCAATTTGCAATATAGAAAACAGATTTTTTTTCTGTTTAAAAAAATTTTTTTTGTTATTTATTTCGTTGGACCTTTATCTCTTTATATGCAGTGCTGAGAGTTGAACCCAGTGCTTCACACATGCTAGGCAAGCACTCTACTACTGAGCTACATAAGGTGGAAGGTATGAGTAAGTATGGGGAAGATAGAGTTTGTTGTAAAGATGATTTGAACTTTTGGGCAGGCTGCTATTATGGAAATAAAGGTAGATAGGTTTAAAGATAGGAAGAAAAAGTCAGGTGGACTTGGTGACTGGATATTGGGGATGGGATGGGAGGGAGGACCAGAGGCAATGGAAAAAATTGTGACTCCTTATTCCAGCTTTTAAGGTTGGATTGATGGTGTTGATGTTCATCAAGGTAGGTAACATTTTGGGTGTCAGTGTTGAGTTTTGGGGAGGTTTTAGGACATCAGAGGAAAAGAGGGTCTGGAATTGGGCTCTGGGACTTAGGGCCTTAAAGAACTTGATTGAATGGCTACATAGAAGAGGATAAACCTATAAAGGACAAAGAGAAGGAATGGTTAAAGAGGTATGAGGAAAGCCAAAGAGTATGATGGATGTCAAGAGAAGGCAGAGTTTGCAAAGGAGGAAGTGTTCAACTGGGTTAGAGATACTGAGACAGTAAGGTATAAATTTGTCAACAATTAAGGTGAACTTTTAGTAAAGAGTTTTTTAGCAGTGAAGTAATTTTACATATTCTCATGTGTTCATTTATCTGATAAATTATTAAGCACTTAACTGCAAGTACTCCATTAGATACCTTGTAAATAGGTAAACAAGGTCTAATCTGTATCTTCTGTATTAGACATGGACAAGTTAACCAGCAATTTTAGTATTAGTACAAGAGTCTGTTGAATCCTCAGATAGAGCTAGAACCTGTGTATTTCTGTGAATGAGATTCAGAGTTACTAGATTTCCACTGATGTTTAGGTATCAAATTATATTAAGAAAAATTAATATGATAAGCACTGCAAAGAGCTAGGGGGATGAAGGAACATTTGAAAAGGAATGTAATGTACTCTAGGAACATGAAGAATGTATAAAAAGAAGAGGTAGCATTGTGAATAGGTCATGGAAGTCAGTGAGGCCTATGGGTCAAAACATGAAAGAGATTGAGGTGTGGAAGTGGGTGGGTAAGAATAAGATTGCCAACATAGGAATCAGCTTCTATAAAGTCTCAAAAGCTGGAGAAAATATGAGGAGTTTAAGAACTGAGGTGAAAGTTGATTTCGAAAAATTGAAATATTTGTATTATCAAAGAAAGCTTTAGACAGAGTAGATTCATAATATTTCATTAAAAGAATCCTGCAGTACAGAATTTCAGTCTTTGTACCTGAAAAGTTATTTTTGCCAGCAGATGATAAAGCAGGATCATAACAACTGAAGTTAGTAAGTAGTGAACTTTAGTTTCTTAAAGTAAAAATTTGGGGGGGGGGGGGGTGGGGAGTACCAGGGATCAACTCAGGGGCACTTGATTATTGAGCCACATTCTCAGCCCTATTTTGTATTTTATTTAGAGACAGGGTTTCACGGAATTGCTTAGCACCTCACTTTTGCTGAGGCTGGCTTTGACAAAGACAGTGTTGTGAAGTTGCTGAGGCTGGCCTCAAATTTGTAATCCTCCTGCTTTAATTTCTTGAGTTGCTGGGATTACAGGCTATACCTTATGTCATGATCAAATTGGGGTATTTAGCATATCTATCACCTCATAAATTTATCAATTCTTCGTGCTAAGAATAAAGTTCTCCCTTCTAGCTATTTTGAAATACTTTGCTAACCACGGTCACTTTACTATGCAATAGCATTCAAGAACATACTGCAAAAGAAAAATGTAAATAAAATTTTAAGATCTCATATTGTTGTATTTTCTTCTGAATACTTTTTAATGTCAGTTTTATTTAACTAATTATGCTAGTAGTTTCTGTAATATGTTTTAAGTGTGAGTATGATAGATATTATGGAAAAAGGTGTTGTAGCTCAAGTTTAGAAAATTGGGGATGAAATAAAATTAAATAGATGTATCTGAATATTTCATAGAAGTTTTAATGTCAGCGACTTTTTAAAATCTCCAACTAGGTGTGTAGTGTGCAAATTTGCATTAATACATGTTTTATTAGAACCCCTTTTTGTAAAGTTATTCATTCTGCCAAGACTTTTTGACTTCCTACCCTATACCAGACTCTGCAGTTTAAAATGATCAAAGTGTGACATTATGACTCCATGTTATCCACAGCAGGAATATGTTATGATGAAGAGTAAGTTGGGTTTCCCTTTTTGGCTCCAGCTTAGGAGGTTATGTATTAACCAACTTTTAAAAAATATCATTCATGATCTTGTGCAGTTGAGTATAACATAATAAAGGATGGAATGAAATCGTTTGACTCCTTATCTACTCCCTCATCAGTCTTAGCATCTTAAAAACTCATGAACTGGAGAGTAGTTTTGAAACTTCCTGGTCTCAGAACCGCTTTACACTAAATTGTATTTGGTTTACGTGGGTTGTAATTTATTGGTATTTACCATGATAGAAACTTAACATTTAACACATTAGAAACCTAATCAATACTTTCATGTTAATACAAATAATATAAATATTATAAGGCATCTGTGAGGAGGGGCATTGTTTTACATTTCTGTCTTTAATGTCTAGATTAGTAGAGGACAATTAGAGTCCCGTATCAGTTTCTTTTTTTTTTTTTTTGGAACCAGAGATTGAACTCAGGGACACTTGGCCACTGAGCCACATCCCCACCCCTATTTTGTATTTTATTTAGAGACAGGGTCTCACTGAGTTGCTTAGGGCCTCGTGAAGTTGCTGAGGCTGGCTTTGAACTCGCGATCCTCCTGACTCAGCCTCCCAAGTCGTTTGGATTACAGGCGTGCACCACCACGCCTGGCTCTGTATCAGTTTCTACATTCAGTCTTTGTGATATCTCAAATCATATATATGGTAAAAAAAAAGGAAATGCAGTATTAATATTATTCACAATTTTTGCCTATAGAAGCTCCGCAGATTCACAGAACATACTTTGAAAGCACCCTTAGTAGTGCAGTTAGGTACTTAAATGAGATATATTTCATACCTTGATAACTGAATATAAAGTGATAAGATAGTATTTTTTGTTCTAATTTAATTCTGTTTAAGTTGTGTGAATGCTGTCTTTTTCTTTAAAGACAAGATAATAAAAACAGCATTTCATAATGTAGTTTCAAATGCTGGCAAAAACTAAGCAGTGTTTTGGAGTTATTCCTTAAATTTTTCATAGTAAGTAGATTTATTTTTATATTTGAAACTTGCCTAAAGCAAGAGTTGGTATTTGCCTTTCACATAAGATTTTTGGTAAATTATAAAATTATGTGTAGATATTAAGTGTTCTTAAATTTTGTAATGAGAATATAAGCATCAATTATTTAATTCTTAATTGTTTTGGAGATTTTCTTTATGATATCAGGGTCTCAAAACATTTTTTTTTTTTTTAGTTGGATGATTTTCTTCTTTGGTTGTCTCAAAGCTTGTGAAAAATTCAAGTGATAAATTGAAATATATAATGCTATGTTTTTCATTCTTTAGTACTGACATTGACCAGCATCTGCCAATTCATATAACTTGCTACAATTTAGGTTACATTAGTTTTTGGCTTTTTTTTTTTTTTTCCTGTCATCAGTAGACTAAGTAATGATTAGTGCAACTATATTTTATGAATCAGGTGGTTTTACATTCTATCTAAGTAAAACAGAATATTCAACTAGCCAGAACAGATTGCATACTTTTAAGGTGTATTTTGTTTAATGTAAAGAATTATAGCCAGGCGTGGTGGTGCATGCCTGTAATCCAAGCGACTTGGGAGGCTGAGTCAGGAGGATCGCAAGTTCAAAGCCAGCCTCAGCAACTTAGCGAGGCCCTTAGGAACTCATTGAGACCCTGTCTCTAAATAAAATACAAAATAGGACTGGGGATGTGGCTCAGTGACCGAGTGTCCCTGAGTTCAATCCCTGGTTCCAAAAAAAAAAAAAAAAAAGAATTATATCACTTTTCATAGCAAATATTTTTGTGTTTTCTTTTTACATAATAGGTGAAGTATTACAGACATCTCGCACCTGATCACTTGCTGCAGATATGTCATCGACTGGGACCACTTCTTGAACAAGAGATTCCTCAAAGTGTTCCTGGAGTACAAACTTTATTAGGAGCTGGAAGGCAGTCCTTGCTACGTACAAATAAAAGTAAGAAAATTCTCAAGTATAGTTTAAATGTTCTTTTTCTCACTTTGTTTTTGTGTCCTATCTTTGTATGCATAAAAATATGTGTATTTAATAGGCTGCAAGCATGTTGTGTGGAAAGGATCTGCTCTGGCTGCATTGCATTGTGGAAGACCACCTGAGTCACCAATTAACTATGGTAGTCCACCCAGCATTGGTGAGTTCACTATGTAATTGATATCCTCTTGGTAAAGAAGATTTGAAAATTAAAAGGTTTTTTAATTACTGTGATATCACAGAACCTCATATTATGTGCATCAGCATTCAAAGAGGAAACAACTCAGTTTTTTCTTTCATTAATAGTTTTAATAACAATTTCATAGTAATGTGTAATTATGGAATATATACATTGTTCCTTGTGGAAGCAAATTAGCTCTCTAGTGTTTTATTTTTACAAACTTTTTTTACTAAAGTGGATGTTATTAGGTTGAATTAGTAGGTGTCAGTATCAAATTTCAGATTAGTTGTTGTAGAAAACAAAAGCAGTTTGGTTATCTCTAAGTCCTGTAATATTTTTGTAAAATTTCAAAGGAGAACTCTTACAGCTAGGTCTTCCTCTTAAGTTCAATATTCCTTTCATCTCAACTACTTCCAGACCCTTGTCTTACCTGGATTGATATAGCATTGTCTGAGCAAAACTTCTTGCTTCCATTTTCTACCTTCCTTCCAGCATACTATGTAGCACTGTAATAGTAATCTTATTCAGTTCTGCTTTTACTGTGTTTTTCTTCTCAAGAGAGTATGAAGAGGTTAACTATAATATTGTAATAGTATTATATTACATCTACCACTAAATCAACTCCTGACTTTCAGAGACCTGCATGTTTAATCATAACCTTTCCCCCACCTCCACCCTCCTGCCTACCTGGGAATGTTATGTTCTTTCTTTCTTCCACCTATCCAAATCTTACTTCTTTTTTTCTGGGTAATTATTTACTGATAATTATTAATACAGTTTCATGTTTGATGTTTACATATATGTCTTTTTCCATGGTTTTACTTTTAACTTTTTAATTTTATTTTCCATATCTCTTAAAGATGGCATAAGAAGTGGCTTTAAAAAATATGACAATCTTTGCACTTTGTGTGGAACATTTGGTCCTTTTCATGTAATTATTGATATATTTGTATTTAAATCTTCTGTTATTACTTTGAAAGTGATTCTCTGGTTGCTTTAAATAAAAGATTTTTCTTTTCCTCGATTTTCTGTAGTTTGACTACAGTATGTCTTCGTGTCAGTATCTTATGTATCTTGTTTGAGATTATTAGTCTTTTTGAATTTGTAATGTCTTCTCTTGAAACTGAAAAGTTCTCAGCCATTATCTTTTAAAATAATATGCTCCATTCTTCTCTAAGACTTCAGTTAAACAAATGCAAGACTTTCTCATTTTAGCCTTTCTTTTGCCCTCTTTTTAACGTGTTTTACATCGATTTGCTTTTTTGTGATGTGTTCTGAATCATTTCCTTTGACTTATTTTCCAGAGGTATTTTATGTGATATTTGCATGGTGGATGATCATGATTTATCTTTTTAACATGATTATCCTGGTTAAATAGTAATTTCAATATATAATTTATTCTAGAACACCCATTTAAACAAAAAGGATTTGAGGCACTAAGGCAGAAAATGTACTTTGAGGTAAAATAGGCTTCCTGAAAGAAGGGGAACGTAAAATATTATAGAAGCTTTGCCCTTTAGTGAAGTTTACCCTCTCTGAAAAATTGCACATCCATCTAAATAGGTGACTGTGTTGTGCTTATTCTTTCAACATATTGTCATGCAGTCTTGTGGTAGAGAGTGGAAGTGTAAAAATGATTGACAGTAAATGTTCCTTTCATCATTTACTATGTGAGTAATTATTATGTGCAATGCACTCTTCAAAGTATTTTGCATTTTCTCTTTAAAATGATCTATAGGTAGGGACTATTACTCTTGTTTTACTGAGAAAGAAACTTAAGGCATGGAAAGATCTGGTAACTTGATCAGGGTTACACATTCATTGAAATATGAATCCAGAATTCAATCTAGACTCTTTTACACTGTGTTTTATTTCCAGTTAAACTTTCTAATAATACTTGGCACTCAGGAAAGTTGGTGTTACTCATTTTTTTGAAAAAGGACACCAAATATTTATCAAATCAGATGAAATATTTTAAGTTAAGTCATAGATGGTTAGATGAAAAATATGTCTGACTTTATCCATGTAATAGGGTGTATTACATATGACAAAAACAAGCATAGAAATGTGACTAGTTCACCGCAGGCAGAAGCCTTAATTACCAACCTGATCGTTGATGTACCTTTCTGAAAGGCTGTTTTTTACGGTTTAAATTAAAATTTTTTTCTCTTCCATTTAGATTTTCAAGTAAATCTTTATATTAAGAAATTCCTTTATTAGAATGCCAATTTTGCTTACTTTTTAAAAATTCTATTTATGAATATTTGTGAAATTGTTAAAGAGAAGCTGGACTGGTCAAAATGGCTATGTAGTCATAGATTAGTGTCATCACAGTTCACCTTGGTGTACAGTTTGTCAGTCATTGTTTCAAAGTTGTGAACAGGAAGATGAGGGAAAGAAAAATTCATTGATTTTTTTTTTGGCCTTTTGACTTAATAGTTTCGTGCACAGTGATGCAGTGTATCATTTCAAGCTGTCCAAATATGGCTCAAAAGAATTTGTTTTAGAAATATGAGTGTGTGTCATATTGACTTATTTCTTTGGTTGATTCCTCTTTGCCTTTTTCTGACTACCTTTTTAAAGTTTCCTTTTTATTTCTTTATTCATTTTAGTATTACCAAGTATTAATGGAAGTAAGAAAAAACTCAACATTTTAGCTTTTCTTAAGGTATACGGGTTTAAATGTTTTATATAGATCCCAGATATGAAATTTTGACAAATTTGGGATAGTTGAGTTTTTTAAAACAAACTTTTAATTTTGGAATAAGAAATGGTTTATTGAAAAGTTGCATAGGTGATTCAAAGAGCACTTATATTCCCCTCACACAGTTTCCCCTAATGTTATAATTTTGTATTCTCTAGTATATTTCTCAAAATGACTAAACCAACTTTGGTACGTTGCAGTTAACTGAACAGCAGACCTTATTAGTTGTTCCACTAATTCTATTTTCTTGTTCTAAGAACCATTCCTTGGTATCATTCTGTACTGAGGGTCTGTTCATTTTTTATTGAATGTCTTGTTATAACTCAGGAGGATTATTAAGATCAGTATGATGGCTAAATTGGATTTTTCTGAGATATTTTCAAACTATATGCTAACTATTGGACCTTCCTGTTTGAATATCAAAAATTTATAATATAAACTAAATAGAGTTTTATCCGTCTGAAACTTGCTATTCCAAAGCAGAATCCTGGAAATCGTTTTATTTTTAGACTAGTTGCCTAGAGTTTTATATCACTCATTTATTCAACAGATGAATGCTGAATATAGACTGGTGACCTGTGCACTGTGTAGGATGTATTGTGAGCATTCCTGAACTTCAGGACTAAATGTTGGTAGCACACTCTCCCCCATTGTCTCTAGACAATGCTAGTACTTCTAGGACAAAATTACTACTTCTCTCTAAACTTTTTGAAATGCAAATATGATCATGCCTTGCCTCCACTGTTCTCCTCAATGACTTTAAATAGTTACAGTTGTTTTAATGTGGCACAGAAAACTGACCTTTTCTTGCTGTTTCCTCACCTGTACGTTGTGCTCCATCATTGTGCAACTGTTGGGCAATTCTTAGAGGTAGTTATATTTTTATCCCTTTGTCTCTTTACATCTTGTATTTCTCCCTGAATTGTCCCTTACATTTTGTGAACATCTTTTAAAACTTAGATGTCATTGGGTGGAATTAAGTGAGTATAGTTAATTCTTTACTAAAGCTTTAGTTACATGGTTTCATCTATTTATTTATCTTTGTTTTCTTTAATATACTGTTAGGTCCTACAGAATGAGTGAGTTGTGTTTTTCCTCTTTTCAGCTCAACTCCTCATTGTTAGTAAATGTTAAATGAAAGGCACTAAATACTTGGTGTAATTGATGCATTGGGTGGCACAGGAAAAAGTCAGAGGTAGGTATGGGTTTTAAAAAGGTATAATTGGTAGGAACAAGAAAGATAGTCCAAGGATAACTTTATAGTAGGAAAAAACCCTGATTTTTAAGATATGGTTTATGAGTGAATTGTCACTTTATTACACTTGAAATATTAAAACCATACCAATACAATTTAAGAACTACACTTGTCTCATGTTTTATGTCATTTTATTTTATAATCTACTTATAAATCCTGACTGCTTTATACCTCCTAGTCCTTGATTTAAATTCTGAAAATCGAACTAGGGTTTAATCTTCATATAGGACCTCCAAAGTGGTCAGCTATTTTCTTGTGTTCTAGAATTTCTTTTAATATTGTTTTCAAAACAAAAAACCATAACAACAACAAAAAACAACCAAAAAGTTTCATCAATCTGTTCTTTTTACTAGAAAAGCTAAGTGAGTGTGTGCTTGGCATAGCCACATTTACTTTCAAAGATATTAATGAATTTAATAACTTGGCCTTAAAAAATTTCATTATTACCTAAATATCTAATAAGTCTGAAATCCTATCTACATGTATAATTCTGAGGTTCTCTTTGAACAAAGGCAGCAAGGAGTCACTTAAAACTATACGCAGATCTTTGAAGAGAAGTCTCTTCTACCTTCTCATCTTGAGTGATATTTTGCCATATTTCCAAAACTGTCTTTGAATTATTCTCTTTTTGGTAGTTTAACATTTATTCAATCAGGAAGTTTTTTTGCCTACACCCTTAGATTTATTTAATTTTTTTGATATATATTTCTTACATGTTAAATTATTTCATATTATAAATCTGTAAGTTTTAACAATTTTAACATGTAATATGTAATTTGACATTATTTAACATCATTAAATTATAAAATTTTAAATATTCGTGGGTTTTTATTCCTTTATCACTTATTCTTTCTCTAATATTCTCTGTTCAATCTTTTTCTCTTCCTTCCTTTTGTTCAGTTCATACTTTATTCCTAGTTAGATATCTACTCTTCTTATTTAAATGCATTCTTTTTTTTGGTAACCATTTTTTCTTTCATGACATTTTCTTCTGCTTTCCTAGTCATAATCCTAATGTAGTGGTTCTATAATTTATGTTTTCATCTAATTTTTTCTGATTTAGGAATTTTCTTTTTTTGTCTTGGTATTTTTTAATCTTTTCCCTAAATGGTCTTCATATTTCCATTTGGCATGATTTTAGTGTTCTTAACTTTCTTCTCCTTGCCTTTCTTCTGTAGTCTTCTATTTCTTTTTTTCTTTCAGAAACAGAGTTCCAAGATGTATTTGTATTTTATCTTTGTAAATAAAGCAAATTATTCTAATAAGTTCCCTTTTTATTTTGAATTACTTCAGGGACCTTTGAATTAAAGGATTTAAACTTTTTTTTATATCTCTTCTGAAACTAGGAAGTTCATAATCAGTTTGAGTAGATATTTATAAAGAAAGCAACAATTTTTAACTCCCTCAGGTAGCTAGAGGGGGAAAAGGGTACCTCTCAAAAGTCTGTTTTCTTCTTTTTTTATTTTTTTCTTTTGGTACCAGGGATTGAACTTAGGGGCAGTCAACTTCTAAGTCACATCTCCAGTGACTTTTTCTTTTTTATTTTGAGACAGGGCCTCACTGATTTGCTTAGGGCTTCTCAAAATTGCTGAGGCTGGCTTTGAACTTGTGATCCTCCTGCTTCAGCCTCTCAAAATGCTGGATTACTGGCATCGGCCACCATGCCCAGCACAAAAGTCTTTAAGTTTAGAAGAGAAACTATGATCAGATAGATTTATTTTTTTTTAATGCGTACATTTTTTAGTTGTAGGTGACACAATATCTTTATTTTTACCTGGTGCTGAGGATTGAACCCAGGGCCTCATACATGCTAGGAGAGCACTCTACCACTAAGCCACAATCCCAGCCCCCTGGATTTACTTTTATAATACGTGAAGATTTGGTTATTGAGGGTCAGTACTTGTAGAATGTTGGTTTAAAAAACTTTTGAGTTTGCAAAACATTTTGTACTGTTTGCATTTCATAGCAATCTATAGGGTACCCCCACTTTTATTAGTGAGGAAAACAAAGCTTAGAGAGATAGTAGTTAATTCAGTTAGTTCTCTGGTTATTTTGCTTTAGATCTTACACATTTAACTTTATATCACATTTATATTACCTTTTGCATTTGTGAATATCTTTTTTAAAAATTATTTTTAGTTGTCAGTGGACCTTTATTTTTTATTTATTTATGTGCGGTGCTGAGAATCAAAACCAGTGCCTCACACATGCTAGGCAAACACTCTAATTTCTTCATGCATTAATGTTGAACCAGCTGTGTTCATTTATTGATTTGGGTACAGCAGTACCCATTAATATTGAATTATGCCTCAATGTATGAACTCTAGAAATAATAAAACATGATATATTCTTTCAAGTTTATATATTGCCAGATAAATACTTAAATTTGAGAGGAGCTATTTGATTCCTTGAGAAAATTGTAAGAATCTTGGTATCAAACCCAAGAAAATTTCTGAAAAGAAATTATATTTTTGACCCCTCTCGTTTCTTTTGCTAAATTTGCTTTTGCTTTTAGTTATATCCTTTCTGATCCTTTCTTATTGTGGTCAAGAGAGAAAACTGCAATTAATTATCCCAAAGCAAATCTTACATTATTCCATTCTTTTCTCCCTAAAACTCTTCAATGTATTATTGCTGGAATTTAGTCAAAATGCCTCACAGAGCTTAGAAAGCATCTACATTCTCCCCTACCTTCTCAGTCTCTACAGCACTTGACTTTTTTATGCTGGTTTAGTGCTCTGCTCTTTCCAGCCTCAGTCCATTGTACATGCTGTTCCTCAACCTTCAACATGCTCCCCTCTCATCAATATTCTTTGGCTGCTTATTTTTCAGGTGTTAGTTTAAATGTCTGCTTTTCAGAGACATCTGCCTGGATTCTCTTATAAACTTGCCTCCCATATGTTTAGAACCCTTTGCTTTATATTTCAGGATTTCCCTATATCTTCTGTTTGATAGCACTTGTGACTGATGTCAGTCTTTGTTTGATGTCTTTCTTCCCTGATAGACTGCAGTCTCCACAAGGGTCAGTACCATGTCTTTCCCTGCCCCCACGCCCCCACCATTGCTTCCTTTAGCCCATAGTTGGCTCATAGGTGCTCTGTAAATGTTTGTTGACTCCAAATTGAGTGACTAAAATGTTTGACATAAAACTACATAACTTAAAATATTTATTTATTTAAAAGAAAAATGTGTGTTGTTAGGTTTACCTCAGTGGTAGAGTGTATGTTTAACATGCACATGAGGCCTTGGGTTCAGTCCCTAGCACCTGTAGCTAAAAGGAAATTTTAAAAATGTTAAAGGAAATAACTGTAAAAGAGGTATAATGCTGAAAATATTGTACCATTGTAGTGTTTTGAAATAGCACCAGACTAGTTTCCAGGAAATCATTGTAGTGTTTTGAAATAGCACCAGACTAGTTTCCAGGAAATAAAAGGGGAAGAATAAATAATATACCTAATAATTATAGCGTTTGCCCTGTTTTGATGTGCTTATGTACTTGGTTCATAATATTTTTGGCTTAATTCTTGAGATCACAATATCATTACTTTCTGTATTTTATTTCAGAGTATTTCAGTTCACCTTTTAATACATTATTTATGTTTAATGATACCTGCTAAATTTAAAAAATATGATATTTTTCAAACAGGTACAAGTAAACACTAAAATAGAAAATATGAATATGAATTATTTGGAGAGTAGTTACTATGTGTACAAATTATTTGGGTGTTGTGTCGCCCAGGTGATTATTTCCCCTTATTCTTCTGTTTCCCATTACTTGTCCCCCTTTTTTATGAACAAAAAAACTAATTACAGGATTATCCTTCTAATGTTGCTTTCCCCTCCTACTTTGACTGAAGATGTTATTTTACTTGTCTTGCTCCTTGGTTGGTCAGTCGCTAGTTGGTGATAAAGACTGGATAGAGCTGTAGAAATAGACCAATTTGGGTTCAATTATTATACATACCTCTGACCCTTGAAATATGATTATTTAGTTGTCATTTCCTGCTAATATATATTAGTAACCTCAAAACTTCTGTGGCAAATCTCACCATTGTGGCTTTACAGAGAATTATATATTCTTCCTTATATAGTTTCCTCCTAAATTATCTTTTTAAAAAAATATTTTTAGTAGTAGACGGATGCAATACCTTTTTATTTATTCGTTTTTATGTGGTGGTGAGAATTTAACCCAGTGCCTCACACGTGCTAGGCTAGCTCTCTACTGCTGAGCAGCTGCAACCTCAGTCCCCTCCTAAATTATCTTTGCTATTTTTCTCTTTTTTTACTTTAAAACCTCAGTGGGAGGGCTGGGAAGTAGCTTAGTGGGAGAGTACTTGTGTAGCATTTATGAAACCCTGGGTTCAATCCCCAGGACCTCAATAACAAGACAAAACAAAAAACTACCAATGGGAGATACTTTTAGTGTGTGTATGGTACTGGGGATTGAACCCAGGGGTACAACAAAACTTAAAAACAAAATTAATTATCTTATGGCTTTCTAATCAAAACGTGAATTCTTTCTCTATAGAATCTTTTTTTAAGTCAGTGTCAAATTGGCGATGGTTATTCTTTGTAATATAATACACATTCACATATTTTGTATAACTTTAAAGTTTTTAAATAATGTTTAATTTTTGCATCTTTATCCCTGGGTCTGTTTTTATTAGTCTTTGAATTTAAGTTAGTCTTTGCAGACATTTTAGATTATTCTTATTGCCTTTTTAGGTTCCTTGAAGTAGATTGAGCTGTATTTAATTTAATTAAAAAATGAATTAGAATGAATACTTGCCCAATTTAGAAAGCTTGGAAAACAGAAGAACTCCAAAATTGTTCTTACTGGTTATCTTATATTAATGCTTTGGAATATTTCCTTTTGATTTTTTTCTCCTAATATTAGGGTCCATTGCCACCCTGTAGTAGTTAAGAGAACATATTTTGGCATTATATTGCTTGTATGAAACCTGGCCTTCACCTCTGGGAAAGTTATGTTTTATCCTTCAATTTTCCTATTGGTAAGAATAGTCCCACATTGGGGATAATGGATAGTACTTATTTCCAAGGGTGATTGAAGATTAAATGAGAATATATGTAAAGTGGTTTGAATAATGTCTGGCATATAATAACAGCATTCAGAAAATGTTAGCCATTATTTTGCAAATCTGTTGCATACCAGAATTGTATGTATGTGCTACATATTTTTCCCTACATTATTATATTTCTTATTGTATTCTGACATTTACTGACCTTATTTATAGCATCTAATTAGACTTTCTATCATCACATTCTTGAAGTCTTAGAACCTCTTAGTAGGTTCACATCAGCTTTCTTTATTCATAGCCATTTCTCAAGATATTTGTTACCCGACTTTTAGCATAACTTCTGTTAGGGATTTATGATTAGCTTTGTGTATTGTTGTCACTTGATTATTTTGTTTTTGTGTGTGACCCCATATTCATATCTCCTTTTCATTAGAATACTTTTATGGTTATTTAAAACAAATAACATTTCAGGTAATTTTCTGCCTTGTTAAATACTTTCCACTTTACAGAACATTTATGTGAAAGAAATCTAAAACCATCAACATGTATGACCTTGCAATGAACTTGGAAGGTCATTTCTATAAAAATTGCTCATTGAGTGTCTGATTATGAATATAGCATTATTTCTCTGGGAAGTCTAATTGCCATCTAAATTTGGACATGGCATGTATGAGAAATAAATTTAGTTTGAAATTTATTTTCATGTACTCTTTTTTTCATGTACTCTTTTTTTTATTAATTCATTGAACACAAATGGAGTACAGCAATTGTTTTTCTGGTTGTACACAAAGTAGAGTCACCCCATCTGTGCATTCATACATGTACACAGGGCAATGATGTCTATCACACATACTGTTATTATTCTTACCCCCCAACCTCAACCCCACCCCTCCCTTCCCTTTATGCTGTCTATCCTTTCTCCATTCTTGCCGTCATTCCACCCCACATTGTGCGTCATCATTCACTTATCAGAGAGATCATTCGGCCTTTGGATTTTTGGGATTGGCTGATCTCACTTAGCATAACAGTCTCCAACATCATCCATTTACCTACAAATGCCATAATTTTGTTCTTCTTTATGGCTGAGTAATATTCCATTGTGTATATATACCACAGTTTCTTTATCCATTCATCTATTGAAGGACATCTAGGTTGGTTCCACAATCTAGCTATTGTAAATTGAGCAGCTGTGAACATTGATGTGGCTGCATCACTGTAGTAATCTGATTTTAAGTCCTTTGGGTAAAGACCAAGGAGTGGGATAGCTGGGTCAAATGGTGGATCCATTCCAAGTTTTCTAAGGAACCTCCACACTGCTTTCCAGAGTGGCTTCACCAACTTGCACTCCCACCAGCAATGTATGAGTGTACCCTTTTCCCCACATCCTCGCCAACACCTGTTGTTGCCTGTCTTCTTGAATAAAAGACATTCTAATTGGGGTAAGATGAAATCTTAAGGTGGTTTTGATTTGCAATTCTCTTATAACAAGGGATGTTGAACATTTTTTCATAAATCTGTTGATTGCTTGTTGATCTTCCTCTGTAAAGTGTCTGTTCATTTCCTTGGCCCATTTATTGATTGGGTTATTAGTATTCTTGGTGTAAAGATTTTTGAGTACTTTGTAGATTCTGGAGATTAGTGCTCTATCTGAAGTGTGTGTGGCAAAGATTTTCTCCCACTCTGAAGGCTCTCTCTTCACATTGCTGATTGTTTCTTTTGCTGAGAAAAAGCTTTTTAGTTTGACTCTATCCCAATCATTGATT
Source organism: Glaucomys volans (assembly GCA_020662805.1). Classification (NCBI taxonomy): domain Eukaryota; kingdom Metazoa; phylum Chordata; class Mammalia; order Rodentia; family Sciuridae; genus Glaucomys; species Glaucomys volans. Next base: position 728,026 of record JAJEJO010004533.1, read on the forward strand.
CGTGCTTTTATTTCTTGCGCTTTGGGAGTCATGTTAAGGAAATCTGGTCCTAGGCCAACGTGATGAAGATTTGGACCTATTTTCTCTTTTATTAGATACAGAGTCTCTGGTCTAATTCCTAGGTCCTTGATCCATTTTGAGTTGAATTTTGTACAGAGTGAGAAATATGGGTTTAGTTTCATTTTGCTGCATATGGATTTCCAATTTTCCCAGCACCATTTGTTGAAGAGGCTATCTTTTCTCCATTGTATGTTTTTGGCTCCTTTGTCAAGTATGAGATACCTGTATTTATGTGGGTTTGTCTCTGTGATGTACTCTGTTTTTAATTACTATTTTTGTAGTTCATTCAAGTTTAGTTTTATAGATTTGTCTTATAGTAATGTATTATTAGTCTTATATTTAGAAAATCTTTATTAATGCAGGTTGTGGAGATTAAAATGAAGCCTAGTTACTGATTATCCAGAATTCACTCTTGCATTTTAATTGAGGAACATTTTTTTGTGTTTATATATTATACATCGTAATTACGTTAACATTTTACTGAAAGAAAATCTGGGATCCTTTATTCCAATTGTTTTCTTTATCCAGAAGCACAGCTAAACAAAATTAGTCAAAATAGTATTAAAAAATGATTTTAATAAAAATTGTTTCAAACAACTGTCTACTCAAATGTCCTGATGTTGTTTCTTATTTGAGCACCCATTTTTCTATATCAGAAAAGGCCCCATCTTGTATTGAGATACCTTCTGACTTAAATATTCTGTCTTCCTGTTGCTTTCTATCTAATTTTTCCATTACAAAAGTTGTTTCTCCAGGTGTTGGTATCTAAAGCTACATGCTTCTTGCTTTCATTAGGTTACCAGCAGACCTCTTTTCATGAGTCGGTAGAAGTTATAATCACTGGTTCTTGGGCACTCTAGTTCTGATTGTTAAGGTAAAACAGCTTTCCTGCATTGGAGTAGATACTGAATAGCATATTATTGCCCTTAGCAATTATAGAATAATAGTAACAATAGTAAGCTCTGCATTTTTGTTAATTGATAGTAATTTTCATTCCTTCAAATTATCATTTTAAAATTATGATTAATTTTGATCTTGAAAAATTTATTTTGGTTTAATCTGCGTGCTTGTACATTTCACACAGTACGTGCAGAAGGAGGAAAAGTCCACATATTTTGGAGGAAGGTGATGGTATTTCTGCATTAGTACTTGATGATTTTTATCATGTATTTTTCTACTATCCTCCAAAAAGTAATTGCTAAGGTTATTGTAGATGCTCTTTTATGGTACCTACCATAACTGAACTTGTTTCAAATGGTACATATTTATATAGTGAGAGAAATTAGGGCAGCTTTGATTATGTTAATCTTTTTATAAAATCATTTAGATTGGAGACTTGGACCCAGCTATAGAAAGAAAGTACTGTGTTCCTGGATTTAAAAAATGTCAGTTCTGGGACTGGAATTGTGACTTAGTGAGAGAGTACTTGCCTTGCATGAGTGAGGCACTGGGTTCAATCCTCAGCACCACATAAAAATGAATAAATAAAATGAAGGTATTTTGTCCATCTACAACTAAAAAAAAAAAAAAATTAAAAAATGGCAGTTTCTTTGCCAACAAATGATTTCGAATTTACATTTTCAATAAAATTTTTTAAAAACTTTGCAGTTATCTGCAAAATTAATTAATGAATAATCAAGAATAAGACATTTTTAAATGGACTCATAATGAAGAGGAATACCCAGATATTAAAACATCATTAAGTAGGAAATTGAAATTTTGGTAGTGGCATATAAATAGATTTTAAGGCATGTCATTGGCCTAGTGTCTGTGTCTAAATTTTATCTATATACATGTATAAATGTAATCACAATTTAACAGAAAAGAGGATTAGTAAATGGAAGGATGGTAGGGCAGGAACCAAATGGTCGATTATTTGGGGGACGAAAAATACTTTCAGAGACTCGATAGTGTGTGCTGAAATCACAGATGTATTAAATAGTTAAATGAGAACTTTAAGCCATAAGAAAGTACAAAGAAACATTAAGTGGTTATTTATTGTACTGTTGTCTAGTAGGAGGACTCTTCATACTGAAACTGAAGAAGAAATCACAAAGGAAAGGACAAATACTGATTGAAGTGACTATGTAAAACTGTGGGATGTCAAATAACAACACAACATGAAAACCAAGTGTATTGTGGAAAATGGAAATGTTTCTCTGATAATATAACTGGAGAAATTGAAGTTTAGAAAGAGTAACTTTCATAACATCTCCACAGTGTTAGATTATAACACAAATCTGTCAACCTTAAGCTTCTCTCTTATTAAGGAATGTAGTATAGCTATTAAAATGCTATTGGGGCCAAGATTGTGGTAGAGCACTTGCCTAGGATATGTGAGGCCCTGGGTTCAATTCTTAGCACCACGTATAAATAAATGAATAAACTAAAGGTCCATCAACATCTAAAAAATTTTTTTAAATGCTATTTTATGAGGAAACCCTTTTCAAAATTTATAAAATGATTGCTTTGGGGAGTAGAATTAAGGATTCTTTCATTTATGCTGTTATTTTCTAAATTGAGTATGCATTAGTATTGTGATTAGAGAAATCAATTCTTGAAAAACAACTAGATAAGGGCTAACAAGAAGTGACTTGGGGGTTTGATTTATCATCTTAATACCCAGAGAAGTACTGGATAAGAAGCCACTGGCTAGACATACTTATCTTTATAGCTAATTATGTTTAAGAAATTGTGGGTCTTTTGTTTATCTCTAGTGATTAGTTCTGTAGAATTGTGTATATAGACTTTATTTTAAAGACTGCTTTGAATGATTTTGTGTAAATGATATTTTTCACTATTTTGTTCATTTTTTACTTTAGACTTTAAAGGGACTGATAGTTTAAATGAATAACACTGATCTCTGAAATTTTTATTTCATTTACTGATCTATTTTCAGATAATTGTTTTAGTCAGCTTGTCACTGCTGTGACTAAAAGGACCCAACCAGGATAACTGTAGAGGAGAAAATGTTTATTTGAGGGCTCATAGTTTCAGAGGTTTTAGTCCATAGACAGCTCACTCCATTCCTTGGGGCTTGAGGTGAGGCTGAACAACATGGCAGGATGGTGTGTCGGAGAGAAGCAGCTCACATCATGATCAGAAAGCAGAGAGAATGAGTTTCTACTCTTCAGATACAAAATATATACCCCAAATCCATCCTCACAAGTCCTACCACCTCCAGCCACACCCTACCACTTCAGTTACCACTCAGTTATTCCCTATCAGGGGATTAATTCACTTATTGGGTTAAGACTCATACAACCCAGTCATTTCTCCAGTCATTTCTCCTGTGAACCTTCTTGCATTGTCTCACACTTGAGCTTTTGAGGGATACCTCACAACCACACCATAACATATATTTACTTCTCTCTTCTGCAGGTTTATATACATGTAGCAGGGCAGTTGAAATAAAGCACTAGTTAGAGACAGTTTGGAGTTTTTACTCTATCAGATAAAGAAATCCTCCATTTTTGTTTTATTCCTAAACCTAATTGTTTTATTACCGTGTAATGTATTTGTGTATTTGCCTGATATGCATGGATCATCTATTAAACACCAGCCATGATTTCAGCTCTTCTTCTAGTTGAAATAGAAAACAACAAAAAAATCCTTCCCATATTGAGTTTGTTATGTTGTAGTGGAAAGAGGCAGGAAATAAGAAAGGTACATAATAAATGAATAAGTTTATAGTATCAGGTGACTAGTGATAACCAAATACAGAGCTTCAGAAAGGTGAGTCAAGGGAAGTGTTAGGGAGTAGGCTGCAATTTTCAATGGGCTGAGTTTAGGCCTAATTGAGAAAGTAATGAACACCTAAGAGAAGACCTAAAAGGGTTTAGCATTCTAGACAGAGTCAAAAAGCCAGTTCCTAAGTTAGAAGCATGTCTGATGTGTTAGAAGAATGGGGGAGATTAGAATGGATAGAGCAGACTAAGGGGAGAAGTGACAGATGAGGTCAAAGAGGTAATAGGAGAGAAGTTTATGCAGTCATGTTAAGTTAGTGGCTAAGGAAGTTTGTGCTTATTCTGAATGAAATGAAAAGCACTGCAGTTCTGAGAGAGAAGGGATGTTAGAGGGCAACTAGTTAGGATGCTTTTGAAATTCATCACAGTCTTCCTGCATGAGAGATCTTTCTGAATATTTCCTATTACTGTATTTAGGATACAGTAAAGTATCCTATTTAAAATAAAGTAATATGTGATACTCAATTTAAAGTGAAAACTATAAATAATGTCATATAAAGAACTTAATCCTTTGTGTCCTTTTATATGTTTAATCATGCTCATTTTAAAACTCAACATTCTAGTTCAATAAAATTTAAAGAATATCTACAATCTGAGACATTTCCTTTTTGTACTCAAAAATCCAGTTGTTTTACTCTTACTGGAAAGTGAATAGTCATCATTTGCTTTTCTGCCATGCAGCTGAAGTTAAATTGAACCATTTTGTGTATCTTAACTAAGATTCATTTATATACTTTTTTGTTTAAAAAGCTCTATACTCAATTATGAGAAGTACAAGAGAATTTCTGATCATTATTAGTTAAGATCTAGTAGGGAAGATTGATGTTATACTGTTGGTGTATAAAAGAAAATGTGAGTCCATTCAGTGTGAATCCCAGGTGTTTCTCCTTTCGAACTTTGTAAAAATTATCTACTTATTTGATTTGGTCAGACCTTCCTTGAATTCAGCATTATTCAGTTGTACTTAACTATTGAACAGTACATAATATTTCTTCTCTAACACCAATAGTTATAGTTTGGGAACCACCAGCTAATTACCTTGGAACTTTATTTATTTTTCTGTCCACATGGGGTATTTTAGTACCATTTCACAAGTTTGTAAATTGGTTTAGTGCAAGGACTCTGCTAGTTTCATTCTTTAGGACAGGTTCATAATATAGCATTCAGTAGCTCAGTAGTTAACTTGGTAGCTAAGCATTATGAAAGGTAGTGTACAATATAGTTTTAATTATATTTCACTTATTTTTTTGGTACTGTGGATTGAATCTTGGAGTGCTTAACACTGAGCTGCATGAACCACATTCCCAGCCCTTTATATCTGTCTACACATTCACACATTTTATTTTGAGACAGGGTCTCACTAAATTGTTGAAGCTGGCTTTGAACTGGTGATCCTCTTGTCTTAACCTCCAAAGGCACTGGGATTAAAAGTGTGCTTCACAGTGCCTGGCCTATGTTTTACTTTTAATGGGTTTCTGGAAAGTTTTACTTGAACACTTGACTGTAAAGTGACTTTTTTGAAAGGGATGTTTTTTTCAATTCCCAAAAGAGATAGATTTAATTTTAGCTCTGTTCAAATATTTAGTAAAAACTATTTAGGACAGCAGTAAAGTTTTCTTATGTGTAAAGGAAGTATATTTTTTTGCCTAGATACTATTGACTCTGATTTTTAGATTGTTTTTATAATAAATTTATATAAAATTTTTAGTGTACTTACTAGTGTTTGCTCATTGTAAAATGATAGCTTTAATGTTTTAATTATCTCCAGCATTTTCATACCTAAATAGTGCTAAATAATTTTCATAAAATTTGACGTTTTGAGGATTTTATAAATTTTTAATAGAAGGAATTAAAGCACATATTGTAACACTGTCAGTGTTTGTGTGGTATATCATCACTTACTTTCTTACAGAACAGACAGGTAAGTCTGCGATGTCAGTGGTGCTTGGTATTTGAATAAGATGATTTGAGTTCTACTTTGGCAGAACAATTGATGTCTGTGGTATCGTGTGATTCTTGCATGAAATCAGTTTGGAGTCCAAGCATTGAAGGATGTATTTTACCAATTCATTTCTGTGCAAAAGGAAAATATGTAAGAGGCCAATCTGTAATGGAAACTAAGTCTCTGTAAATTATTGTATAACCAACTTAACCCTAAACATGCCAGTTTGCAACTGTCAAACCTTGTCTTAGACATTCCCAGGTGTTAGAATAGATTGTTATATAGAATTTATGTGCTAACAGAAAGAGAAATGCTATTCTCAGAATATAAAGTGATTAAAGAACATTTAAGCATATTATTTTTCTTTGGGACTAAATTCAAGTAAAACAGTTATAGTGCTGAATATACAATGTTAGATGGTATGTCAGGCACAATATCTTGTATTAAAAGATAAGCTATAGGTTATCGATGTACCTACAGATCAGTCAACAAATATTTATTGAGCACCTTCTTTGTCCATAAGTTAACAGTATAGAAAATAAGTACAGTAGTAATTTAGATAAAAAAGATCATTTTGGGTTAGACTCAATATATTCATCTTTAGGATGGAAGGTAAGCTTCATTCAGATCTTGAAAGATGGTTAGAGTTAATGAATGAATTGAAAGGTGGGAGCCAATGGGTTTCAGAAAAAGGAATTATTATACAAGTGTTTGACAAGATTCCTAGTTTAATTATTATTTTTAATAGTGCAAGTGATTTATTTTTCTGCCTTCACTTGTTTCAGAGTTTTCTTAAACATCATTCTGTGTGGCATATTTAGAGTGTTCAAATATTGGTAGATCAAAAAAAATCTCTAATTTGCAGTTTTAACAGCTTTTGTTAGAAAAACTCTCTCAGGAGGCTTTTAAAGAAATAATATAAAACTACTTTTTTTGTTCTTAACTCTAGACAGAGTAAAGAAGTCTGGGTTTTGACTTTGAACAGGTCATTTAAATTATGTTTGCTAATATAAAAAATGAGAGTAGTGCCTGATTAAACTTATTTTGGGTGAAATAACATATTCTTATTGACTGTTTTTGAGACTTCAATGAGGAACAATATATATCAGAAAGCATTTTATTTTTACAAACATGACAAATTGAAATATATGAACTATGAAAACTTGAAAATATAAGAAAAATTAATTTCCCCCCATTTTCTTGGTAGCGGATACTCTGTTTTCAAGGAAGCTGAATGGGAAATATAGACTTGAACGACTTGTTCCAACTGCAGTATATCAGCACATGAAGATGCATAAACGAATTCTTGGACACTTGTCATCTGTTTACTGTGTAACTTTTGACCGTACTGGCAGGCGTATATTTACTGTAAGTAGTTTTGAAAGTATTATCTTTACTCACATATGGAATTTAAGAGACATTGCTTATACCATAATTCCAGCAACTTGGGGAGTATAAACAGAAGGATCAGAAGTTCAAGGCCAGACTCAGCAACTTAGTGATACCCTGTCTCAAAATAAAAAAAAAAGAAAAAAGGGCTGGGGATGTGGCTCAGTTAAATGCCTTGGGTTCAATTCCTGGTACCAAAAACAGAAAACAAAAAAAGCAAACTTTGCTTATAGGTGAAATCGAAATAAAAACTAATGGAAAAGTGGAAATCCAATTAAACTACAATTTAATGTACAGTAACACACTTCTCTTAAATTTGGGCTTCAAGTTTGGAGATTTCCTAAAAGCCATGTTGTAGCAGTCACAGTTATATTATGGGCCTACATGATGAATAAATGTAGCTCTCAACATTATATCAAACGTGTCGTTTGACATTTTATAAAATGTCATGCAATAATTCTAATTCTAGACTAAGACACTTCCCAAGTGAGTTAAGCAAATTATAGGAGATTATTATATGTACCATTTTATATTATCCATAGAAAACCATATGCTTGTCTGGGAAAATTCCCTTTAAATAGTGATAGAAAAAAATTCTGAACACATCTAATACTCAGCTATGATCTTTTTATCTTTAACACCTCACTCTTTAAAATAGCTAATGTTGTGGGATTTTTTTTTTTACCATGTGGAATGACTAATTTCTAGTTTATTATTATTATTATTATTATTATTATTTTTCCTTTTTTTTTTTTTTTTTTTTTTTTGCAGTGTTGGGGATTGAACCCAGGGCCTTGTGCTTGCAAAGCAAGCACTCTACCAACTGAGCTATATCCCCAACCCCATAGTTTATTATTTTTTAAAAATTATTTTTTTTAATTAGTTATACATGACAGTAGAATACACTTTGGTACATTATATATGATGGAGTATAATTTCTCATTCCTCTGGTTATACATGATATAGAATACTACTGGTCATATAGTTATATATGTATATGGGGTGATAATGTCTGATTCATTCTACTATCCTTCCTATGCCCATAACCTCTCCCTTCCCTACACTCCCCTCTACCTTTAGTAATTCTTTTCTTCCCTAGCCACGGCCCTGCCCATTGTGAATTAGCATCCCCATATCAGAGGACACATTCAGCTTTTGGTTTTTTGGGGATTGACTTGTTTCGCTTAGCATAATATTCTCCAGCTCCATCCGTTTACCGGCAAATGCCATAATTTCATTCTTCTTTAAGTCTGAGTAATATTCCATTGTACATATATATATACCACATTTTTTAATCTGTTCATCTGTTGGGGGCACCTTGGCTGGTTCCATAGTTTAGCTATTGTGAATTGAGCTGCTGTAAACATTGATGTGACTGCATCACTGTAATACGCTGATTTTAAGCCCTTTGGGTATAAACTGAGGAGTGGGATAGCTGGGTCAAATGGTGATTCCATTCCAAGTTTTCTGAGGAATTCCGGTACTTCTTTCCATAGTGGTTGTACCAGTTTGCAGTCTCACCACCAATGTACGAATGTACCTTTTCCCCACATACTCGCCAACATTTATTATTGCTTATATTCTTGGTAATTGCCATTCTGACTAGAGTGAGATGAAATCTTAGAGTAGTTTTGATTTGGTTTCTCTAATTGCTAAAGATATTGAACATTTTTTCATACATTAGTTGATGGATTGTATTTCTTCTGTGAAGTGTCTTTTCCTTAGCCCATTTATTGATTGGGTTATTTGTTTTTTGGTGTTGAGTTTTTTGAGTTTTTTATATATCCTGGATATTAGTGCTGTCTCTGAGGTGCATATGGTAAAGATTTTCTCCCACTCCGTTGGCTCTCTCTTCACATTATTGTTTCCTTTGCTGAGAAAAAGTTTTTTAGTTTGAATTCACCCCATTTATTGATTCTTGATTTTATTTCTGGTGCTTTAGGAGTCTTGTTAAGGAAGTCAGATCCTAAGCTGAAGATTTGGTGAAGATTTGGGCCTACTTTTTCTTCCAGCATTTGCAGGGTCTCTGGTCTAGTGCCTAAGTCTTTGATCCACTTTGAGTTGGGTTTTGTGCTGGGTGAGAGATAGGAGTTTAATTTCATTTTATTACATTGGATTTCTAATTTTCCCAGCACCATTTATTGAATAGACTATATTTTCTCCAGTGAATGTTTTTTTCTAATGTTTTTAAAGAAACTTTGGATTTGTTAGTTTCTTTTAAATTCGCTCACCCATTCCTTGGTGTTAGAGACTCAGGACCCTAAACATGCTAGGCAAGTACTTTAACCACTGAGCTAACCTTCCAGCTCTCTCTCTTAACTTGTTGATTGTACAGAAGTAAGACTTTTACAGCATTAAGTGAGAAAATTGCTTTTGAATATTTTAAATTATTTTTAGGTGCCCCAACTATTAAATCCATTAAGGGCAATACTTATTACACTATGGTGGTTATACTTATTATTAAACATTACACTGTGGGCTGAAAATATGCGTTCATTCATTCACAAAGTCCTTAATTGCATTTGAAATAAGAAAATGGGAAATGGAAGGTAAAATGGTAATTCCCATTTCTGTCTTTGATGAGAGCAGCTGCAAATTTTACAGTCAATAATTGTAGATTCCTCTTTTTAGTAAATTTGATTGTAAACTGAATATATATACCTACTTCTCTTCTATCCATACACCCAGTGTTCAGTAAAACAGCTAAGCAGCCAGCAGGATAAGGGAAATTTTTTTCATATATTTCTTTATTATTGACATTAATCCATTAGGTATTTGTAGGTCACTTTCTCCATCAGTATTTTCCCTTTTCACCTTCTCTTTCCAATTATTTTCTGTGAAACAAAAGTGAAATTTTCTAAACTTTCTGACAAGTTTTTATTTTCAGAGGAGAGAGTAGGCATCTCTATATTGTGCAAATTACATTAGTAATTTGCTCTCATAGTAAATGAAAATTAGTCATTCAATTTTAATATGCTCATGTTCAAATTCAACTCTCAAAATCTAAAGCAAATTTGGCATTCCTAATGTTTAAAAGAATTCTTTCAAAAGCAGTAATAATGAGAAAGAAGCATTAAATTGTGTTTCCACTTCATTTTGATGACAGTAAAGTTATGCCACTGCAGTGAGGTTATAAAAAGTACATAACTTATTCAGTTTTGATGTCAGTGAGGTGACATACATTGTAGGAATTTATTAAATATATTAGGGTTGGGCACAGTGAGGCATGCCTGTAATACCAGCTTCTGGGGAGGCTGAGGCAGGAGAATTGCAAGTTCAAAGTCAGGCTTAGCAACTTAATGAGGCCCTAAACAACTTAGCAAGACCCTGTCCCAAAATTAAAAATAATTTAAAAAATAGGGTTGGGGATCTGGCTCAGTGGTTACATGCCTCTGGGTTCAGTTCCTGGTACAAAAATAAAAGAGATTCCAAGCATTTTTCATGGTTTCTAAAGCATTATGTTTTGATATGAATCTGCTTCATAATCTCCAGAGTTTTTGGAAGGAAAATGCAGTGAGATAATGTGCTTGTTACTATCTCAAGAGTGAGTAGAATGATAGGTACATAGTTGGAAGAACCCCAGGGTTAAGAAACTACTGTCTGTGAGTCAAGCCGGTCCACCACCTCTTGTAATAACGTTTTATTGAGACACATGCACACTCAGTTCATTGAGAGGGGGTGCTTTTGTACTACCACAACAAAGTTGAGTAGCTGTGACAGAGACCATATGGCATGCAGACCCTAAAGTGCTTATTATCTAGCCCAGTACAGAAAAAATTCGCAGTTCTTTTCTAGATATTTAATTCCGACTTTGAATTTGGGGAATAGGAAAAGTATATGAAGAGGAAGCTGCTTTCTGGTTGTTTTCTTTAGTTGAAGGCACATAAATAAAGGGAAGAAAAGTAAGTAACAAATGCTGTACTCTTTTTTTTTTTTTTTTTTTTTTTTTTTTGTATATACTGGGGATTGAACCCAAGAGGACTTAACAACTGAATCCCATCCCCAGGCCTTTTAAAATATTTCATTTAGAGACAGGGTCTCACTATATTACTTTGGGCTTTGCTGAGTTGCTGAGGCTAGCTTTGAACTCTGCATCCTCACCTACCGAACTGCTGGGATTACAGATGGGTGCCACCATACCCCACCATTGCACTGTTTTATATGATTTTACTAAGATTCTGAAAGGTATTTTTATTTTAAGTATGTGATATAATTTGCTGATTATGCCAAAATCATAATCTCATTTAGAATTTTTTTTACTAGTTATGTGCAGTTGCAGATTCTAAAACATTTCTTTATGGTAAATATGAAGATAGGGCATTTAAAAAAATTTCCTCCTATTTTTATAATTATCACTATAAATGGCAGTGAATTAGATATGTGCTCTTTGTTTATATTTTCTCATCAAGTGGAATGGATGCTGGGTGTCTCTCATTCAATGAGAAACACATGAGATATAGACTTGTGCTCTCAAAATCTTGAAAACTGGTAGTATAAAGCTTTAGGATAGTGGATCTTTTTTTTCCTGTGTGTGTACCAGGGCTTAAACTCAGGGGCACTTGACCACTGAGCCATGTCCCCAGCCCTATTTTGTATTTTATTTTGAGACAGGGTCTCACTGAGTTCCTTAGTGCCTCACTTTTGCTGAGACTGTCTTTGAACTCTCAATCCTCCTGTCTCAGCATCCCAAGGAGCTTGGCAGGATAGTGGATCTTGATTGACTAGTGAAAAATGTTAGTGAACACTGTTGTTACTTATTGGAATAACAATTTAGTAACGGACTAACCAGTTTTCCTTTAGAACTTTAAATCTTTAGAACTTTAAGACTTTACGGGTTTCTTTCTAAGTTACTTGTCTAGATATATTTGGAAGCATCTTCCAAAGGATTAATTCTCTTTGAGTTTTCTGAATAGTCACAGCTACAGACGATATAGTACTATGATTAAAAGCGTCAGCTTTGGCTTTGGAAGACTCTTAGTCACTTAGATCTTAGTGAAACTTTGGCAGATTACTTCACCCCTTTAATCTTTACTCTTCTCTTAGAGGGGAGTAGATAATAGTAGTGCCAATGTACCAGAATTTTTGTGGACATACATGAAATAACACATATAATTAGTACTGATTAAGATATATAGAAAACACTCAAGTTTTACCTGTTGTTGCTGTTAATTTTATGGATAGATTTAAGTAAATTTTATTTGTTTTTCACCCAGTTAAACTCTTATTTATAAATGCTACATAGGCTTAAAAGGAATCATTGTATTTGATAAGTGAAATTCTATGTAAGGAAAATTTATTTTGTGCTAGAATATTTTCATAATGAATGTTTTCCCAAAAGAATAATGAGAGAAACCTAAACAGGGAGATAGCATAAAGTCATATTTAACTCCCTAATTCTCTTAACCTTTTAATTTTTTAACTTAGTTTCTGAATCATTGCCTCTAATTACATTTACCAAAGAGCAGAATTAATGAATTCTTAGGACTAAGGCAACAATGCAAAAGTTCATTGAGTACAATATAAAAGACAGAGATCCCCTCCCCTTTTTCAGAAACTTAAGAGGTATTTTTCCCATTTAGATAAAGGTGAAGGAACATAAAATATTTCTATCAAGATAGCAAATTACAGTGGAGAGTATGAATTTATGTATTCTTGTAGTGAACCTAGGAGTTGTCTTTTAGCCAGTAACTCTTCTAGGCTTTTGGAATATAGAATTGAAGGACATATTTGTCATTGAAAAGTTCACAAATGGTAAACAGACAGTATTAATACCATGTGGTAAGAACCTTGATAGACGTTGCCCAGGATACTCTGTTTAGAGTTATGGTGTCTTGTAGAGTATCTGGTGCATACAGCAGGCATACAGCAAAAAAATGAATAAACATACACAAGTCTATAAGACAAGTTTTCTCCTCTTTTGTGCTTCATTTACACTGTTCCTTCCACCCACCATTTTCTGCCCCATACTTCAAACTTGTAAAACATCTTTATGGTCAGAATCTTTCTGCTAGTTATTCCCTTTGCTTGGGATTGTTCTTCAAAATATTCATCTAGTGGATTCCTTTATTAACAGGTAGAGATTGGTAGAGACTATTTTGCAGTATGTTCCCACAAGATATCATTTAGTTAAAAGGAAAAATCAGTGGGGAGTAAAATGGGAGAAAGTTTGGAAAGAAACTTTCTTTGATTTGATGCACTCAGAAAAGTACAGTATCTTACTTGTGGCATTTGTGCAAAGACAGTATGACCTGGATCTGGTCATGAAAAAACATTCGGTAGACCCAGATTCTGGGTCATTATACAGACTGTAAATTCTGTATTCTTTGTGTGGAGGTGGTGGTAGGGGGATACTGGGAATTGAACCCAGGACCTGATGCATGCTAGGTAAGCACTCTAAAACCACCGAGCCACATCCCCAGTTGTAACACTGTATTCTTTATTAAACTGGTAAGGACATGAATGAGAAAGTATCCCAGACTGAAGAAGTGTGAGGAGACATGACAGTTAAATGTAACATATTGCTTTATGGAGTCGTGTTCCTAAAGGAAGAATATTATCTGGAAAGTTGACAAAATTTGAATGGGCCCTCTGGATTGAATGATAGTGTTATCTATATTTGTTTTCCATCCTAGTAGGCAAATGTCTTTGCTTTGGAGAAGTACCCATGGGGATATTTAAAAGTGATGTGTCATCTAGTCTATAGACTTGCTTTTAAGTGACTTAGTAAAAGACCAGTGGTAGTGTGTGTGTACACTGAGATGGAGGGTGAAAAAAGGTGGTGATGGGAGCAAATACAGTGAATTGTGAAGAGTTAAAGAATCTAGATAATGGGAGGCATTTATACGATATTTGAAACTAATATAAGTTTGGTGTTTAAAATTATCTTTTAAAAGAACGTAGGTTGTGTAGAAATGATCATACATCTGGTGAGTCCTGGTTAGTGATGGGAATGGGTTTTAGAAGTGATAAAGCCTCTCAATAGAAAAGACTATGGAGTAGAGACCAGTCAGGAAAAAGGGTTGCTGGTTAGTGTTAGCCTCCCAAATAAATAGGGGATTTCTGAATTAGCATGCTTATGTTCTTTACCATTATCTTAGCTTCCTAGCAGCAGGATTGAGCTAGTAATGGTTGTTAAGTTGATACAGTATAAGCCATGACTGGTATAGATGGACAGGAGGGCAAGATAATTGGGCATATGTTGAAATGGTTGACACTGTAGTTTACATTAATTTGTGAGGGAAATGAAATAGGGGTCTGTTAGATTGCTGAGAAAGAAAATCAGTGGCCTCTTCTTAAAAAGTTGAACAAAGTTTAAATTATACGCAATTTTTAGTGTTGCCTGAAGAATAAACTGCTTTTTAGCTTGTATAAGAAAATTTAAGTTGTGATATGCATGTCAGTATGCATGATTTTTTTACTTTCTTCTAGTAACAGTAATTGATGAGATCTTTGACTTACAAAATATTTGATACCAGCAAGAGAGATTAGAATTCTTTGTGGATTCTGCAAGATAACAATAGGCTTTTAAGGAACACCAAATCCTCTAAGATGTTTTAAGTTAAAAAATCACATAATTGCTTTGTTTTCATGTCACAGTAGTAATCTTTGATTGGTCTGCATGATTGAAGCTTCTCTTAGCAGACCTACATTTTAATTTTACAAAACTAACATTTTAATTTTAAGGTCATCTGAATGAGCAAAAGTAATCTGTTTCTAAATGTATGCAGTTTTCTGCTTGCAGAAAAGTGAACCCTTCTTTGTCATTTACTGCTACTTCCTATAGTTTATATTCTTATTTAACATTTCACATAGTTGTTGCCTTTAGTCATCTAGCTCTTTTTAAACTGTATTTGTAATTGACTTGAAAATGTATTTTATTTATCTAGTCAGTATCTGCTGAATGAGCCATAGCAGAAAGAAGTCTACCAAGTTGTTCTGAATCTTAAGCTTTATTTTAAATAAATAGTAAATCATTCAGTTAAGTTCTTTAAAACTTGCCTTTCAGAAACCAAGTTACTGAATTTGGGGGACATCTACTAGAATTGGTTTTGTTTTCTCTAACAAATTTATGAGATTCATGGCCCTTTATTTGAAGTTGTTTCTTGAAATTTTTGTGTCAGTAGGTAGGCCATTTTTTTGGATTTTGAGGAGAGTTAGAAAATCCAGTGTATGACAACACAAAGCCTCATCATTCTGTGGTATTTCTTCATCAGAACAGCAAAGCCGCCAGGTGCGGTGGCGCACGCCTGTAATTCCAGCATTTGGGAGGCTGAGGCAGGAGGATCACGAGTTCAAAGCCAGCCTCAGCAACTTAGCAAGGCCCTAAGCAACTCAGTGAGACCCTGTCTCTAAATCAGATACAAAATAGGGCTGGGGATGTGGCTCAGTGGTGGAGTGCCCCTAGGTTCAATCCCTAGTACCAAAAAAAAAAAACAAAAAACAACAAAGTCAGATGTATTACCAGACCTTACCTAGGCTTTATGTAAGTTGTTTTTATTTCCTGAGTTTTGCCTCTCACACTTTTTATTTTGAAGAAACACTGCTGTTTCCAAAGGAATTAAAAAAACTTGAAGTTTTTTGATTAGACAAAAAATAGAAATTGCATTCAGTAAGAGATCTAGTTGTATGCTAGAAGCAAAGGTCATTGGTAACCACTATCTACATACTATATTTAAAAGTATTAGCAGAAATAACAGGGATTCCACAGCAAATACCTGATTTCCTTCCTCTGTCCTAAATGCAGAACCTATTAGCGGTTTAAAAGTCTAATTTCTTTATCGTAGTATATGTGGCTTCTTTAAATGTAGCATTGGAACAAGCAAACTTATAGGATACTTCAAACCAAATTCTTAGGTTTGGGTAAATTTATGTTTTGTTTAAGTTAGACCTTTTCTCACCATGACTTCTCACAAAAAATGTCTATGCTGTTGTATTTTCCAGATAAATAAAGATATATTCTTTGATTTTCTTGGTTTCATCCTTCTTTGACAAGATATTTTGACATTCAAAAAACACTGTACCTGTAATCCCAGCAACTTGGGAGGCTGAGACAGGAGGATCAAGAATTCAAAGCCAGCCTCAGCAAAAGTGAGATGCTAAGTAACTTAGTGAGACCCTGTCTCAAAATAAAATACAAATTAGGACTGGGGATGTGGTCAAGTACCCCTGAGTTCAATCCCTGGTACTACCACCAGCACCACCAAACAACAACAACAACAAAAAAAAAACACTATAAATTTGGTATATTATTTTGGGGGTGATTTAAGTAAGCCAAAAGCTACATAAACTTTATTTTTGTTATTTTTCTAGCATATACTAGGTTTGATGTCAACAGAAATGATAATATGTCAGTAAGCACTCTGACAGTAATTACAGTTTTACATTATTGAAAAGTGAAACTAGCGATCCACTGTTCTTTTTGTTTGTTTGGATTAAGCACTAGCTTAACATCATAATTTGATTTAAAAATGAATTCCACAAAAGCATTTTTAATTTTCTACCCAGACAGATTTCTTGAAACTGGTGGCTTCTCAGATAAAAATCCGCAGTTAATGCTGTCTCTTTGCTCTCTCATCTGCTGTTACTGTTTCAGCTACTGCCTATAAGCTTACAACACTCAGCTTTCTCTTTCTAGCCTAGACCTTCTTTTGTAGCTTCAGATCTATAGTACAGACAGACACTAGAAGGACCTGGCTAAAATATTGTGACCTGTCTTGCCTCCAAAAATTCTCGAGTAGCTACCTCACCAGGTTAAATCTAAGCCCTTCAGGCATTTAAAACCCTCTGTTATCGACCTCTGGTAAAACCTATCCAACTTAATTTCTTGTTATTTTCACTTACACTTACTTTCCACATTTTCTTACTTTGCCAGTCCTCAGCCCTAGTGGTATCTAGATGGTACTAAAAGGAAATGACTACTTTTGTTTTCTCCTGAGCTTTGGAACTTCGATAAAAAAACCTATGCCAGTTGAGGTGTATCTAAAATTAGGCTATCTAAATTTAGCAGGTTTTTCACTGTTGCTTTCAGGAAAATTTTTTTTCCTTTCTTACTGCTATTATTCTATTGCATTTGCAAACCTTTTTCATTTTTTTGTTTCATTCCTTTGTTACCTCCACTGCCCCCTTTCAAGGAACGAATCCTCAGATACTTGTTTTGGCTAAGGGTACAATTATATAATTTCTTTCTGATTTACATTAAAGTTGCTCTCTCTGTCCTACTTTTTTCTCCTTCATACTTCTTCAGAAGAAATGTATCTTATATTGTTTATCACATCTTTTTGCCATTTCCATAACATTGCTTTTAATATCCATAATGCTGCTTTAATATTTTTGTTTTCTTTGACTGAAAGATTATGATTTCTTACTCTTTAGTTTATTATTGAACTTAGTAACATTTATGGAACTGAAATTAGGCATATGGAAAGAATGCTTTAATTCTGCTCAACATTTTGGTCTTTTTTAAAATTTTTATTTTCACATACTGCATTTTGATTAATTGTACACAAATGGGGCACAGCTTATCATTTCTCTGTACATAATGTATATTCACACCATTCACATAATCGTACATTTTCATAGGGTAACACTATCTGAGTCTACTAGTTTTCCTTCTCCCACCCCATTTTTCTCTATACCATCCAAAGTTCCTTCATTCTTCTCCCCGCCCCACCTCCGTTATGTGTCATCATTCACTTATCAGAGAAAACATTTGGATTTCGGTTTTTTGGGCTTGGCTTCTTTCACTTAGCATGATAATTTCCAACTCCATCCATTTACCAGCAAATGCCATAACGTTATTCTTTATGGCTGAGTAATAGTCCATTGTGTATGTATACCACAGTTTCTTTATCCATTCATCATTTGAAGGGCATCTGAGTTGGTTCCACAATCTAGCTGTTGTAAATTGAACAGCTATGAACATTAATGTGGCTGCATCACTGTAGTATTGGTTTTAAGTCTTTTGGATATAGGCCAAGGAGTGGGATAACTTGGTCAAATGGTGGTCCATTCCAGGTTTTTTGAGGATCTCCATACTGCTTTTCAGAGTGGCTGCACCAATTTGCAACTCCGCCAGCAACATGTGAGCGAACCTTTTTCCCTACATCCACACTAACACTGTTGCTTGTCTTCTTGGTAATGGCCATTCTGATTGGAGTGAGATGAAATCTTAGGGTGGTTTTAATTTGCATTTCTCTAATTACTAGAGATAATGAGCACTTTTTCATATATTTGTTGATCATGTGTATCAATAGGTGATCACTCTTCTGTGAAGTGTCTGCCCAGTTCCTTAGCCCATTTATTGATTGCATTCTTTGTATTTTTGGTGTAAAGTTTAAGTTCTTCATAAATTTTGGAGATCAGTCCTCTGAAGTGTTTGTGGAAAAGATTTTTTCCCACTCTGTTAAGCTCTTTTTTCACATTATTGGTTGTTTCCTTTGTTGAGAAAAAGCTTTTTAGTTTGAATCCATTCCATTTATTGATTCTCGCTGTAATTTCTTGCACTCTGAGAGTCTTGTTAAGAAGTCTGGTCCTAAGCCAACATGATGAAGATTCGGGTCTACTTTTTCTTCTGTTTGGTGAAGGGTCTCAGGTCTAATTCTAGATCCTTGATCCACAGGGTGAGAGATAGGAGTTTAATTTCATTTTACTGCATATGGATTTCCAGTTTTGCCAGCACTATTTGTTGAAGGGGCTATCTTTTCTCCATTGTATGTTTTGGTTCCTTTATCTAGTATGAGATAACTGTACTTATGTGTCTCTTTGTCTTCTATTCTTTCTGTACCATTCATTGGTCTACCTGTCTATTTTGGTGCCAATATCATGCCGTTTTTGTTACCATTGCTATATAGTAGAGTTTAAGGTCTGTTATTGTGATACCTCCTGCTTCACTCTTATGCCCAGGACTGCTTTGGCTATTCTGGGTTTGTTCTTCCAGTTGAATTTCATGATTGCTTTCTCTGTTTCTGTGAGGAATGACATTGGGATTTTCATTGAAATTGCATTAAATCTATATAGTGCCTTTGTAAGTATGGCCATTTTGATAATATTAATTCTGCCTATCCAAGAACACAAGAGATCTTTCCATCTTCTAAGGTCTTCCTCAATTTCTTTCTTTAATGTTTAATGTCTGTAGTTTTCATTGTGAGGTCTTTTACCTCTTTTGTTAGATTGATTCCCAAGTGTTTTTTTTTTTTTTTTTTTGAGGTTCTTGTGAGTGGAATTGTTTTCCTCATTTCTCTTTCAGATGATTCATTGCTTATGAATAAAAATGCATTAGATTTATGTGTATTGATTTTATGTCCTGCTGTTTTGCTGAATTCATCTATTAGGTCTAGAAAGTTTTCTGGTGGAATTTTTTAGATCCTCTTAATATAGAATCATGTCATCAGCAAATAGTGACAGCTTGAGTTCTTCTTTTCCTATTCGTATCCCTTTAATTTCGTTGGTCGGTCTAATTGCTCTGGCCAGTATTTCATGCACCATGTTGAATAGAAGTGGTGAAAAAGGACATCCCTGTCTTTTTCCAGTTTTTAAAGGGAATGCTTTCAGTTTTTCTCCATTAAGAATGATGTTGGGGGCTGAGGATATAGCTTAGTTGGTAGAGTGCTTGCCTCACAAGCACAAGGCCCTGGGTTCAATCTTCAGCACCACACACACAAAAAAAGATGTTGGCAATAGGCTTAGCATAGATAGCCTTTACAATATTGAGGTATGTTCCTACTGTCCCTATTTTTTCTAGTGTTTTGATCATGAAGGGGTTTTTGTATTTTGTCAACTGCTTTCTCTGCATCTATTGAAATACTCATGATTCTTAACCTTAAGTCTATTGATGGGATGAATTACATTTATTGATTTCCAGATGTTGAACAACTTTGCATCCCTGGGATGAACCCCACTTATCATGGTGCACTATCATCTTAATATGTTTTTATATATGATTTCCCAGAATTTTGTTAAGGATTTTTGTGTCTATATTCATTAGAGACATTGGTCTAAAGGTTTCTTTCCTTGATGTGCCTTTGTCTGGTTTTGGTATCAGAGTGATACTAGCTTCATAGAAGGAATTTGGAAGGGTTCCTTCCTTTGCTATTTGATGAAATACTTTTAGAAGTATTGGTATAAGTTCTTTGAAGGTCTTGTAGAACTCAGCTGAGAATCTGTCTGGTCCTGGGCTTTTCTTGGTTGGTAGACTTTTGATGGCTTCTTCTATTTCATTGCTTGAAATTGGTCTGTTTAAATTATGTATGTCCTCCTGGTTCAGTTTGGGAGGATCATATGTCTTTAGAAATTTGTCAGTGTCTTCAGGATTTTCTATTTTATTGGAGTATAGGTTTTCAAAGTAGCTTCTAATTATGTATTTTGATGGGATCCATCGTGATACTTCCTTTTTCATCACGAATTTTAATAATTTGAGTTTTCTCTCTCCTCTTAGTGTGGCTAAGAACTTAACTATTTTGTTTACTGTTTCAAAGAACCAACTTTTTTTTTGGTCAATTTTTTGAATTGTTTCTTTTGTTTCAATTTCATTGATTTCAGCTCTGATTTTAATTATTTCCTGTCTTCTACTTTTGGTGTTGTTCTGTTCTTTTTTAGGGTTTTGAGATGTAATGTTAGGTCATTAAGTTGTTGATTTTTTATTCTTTTCTTGAATGCACTGCACGCAATGAATTTTCTTCTTCGTACTGCTTTCATAGTGTCCCATAGATTTTGATACGTTGTATCGTCATTCTCATTTACCTCTAAAAATTTTTTTATCTCCTCCCTGATGTTTTCTGTTATCCATGCTTCATTCAGTAGCATATTATTTAGTCTCCAAGTGTTGGAGTGGTTTCTGTTTTTTATTTTGTCATTGATTTCTAATTTTTTTCCGTTTTTATCTGATAGAATGTAAGGTAGTCTCTTTTTTTTTTTTTTTTTTTTTTGCATTTACTAAGGGCTGCTTTGTCACATAACATATGGTCCATTTTAGAGAAGGATCCATGTGCTGCTGAGGAGTAATATTTGCTTGTTGATGGAGGGAATATTCTGTATATTTCTGTTAGATCTAAATTATTGATTGTGTTATTGAGTTCTGTGGGTTCTTTGTTTAGTTTTGTTTGGAAGATTCATCCAGTGGTGACAGTGGTGAGTTAAACTCACCCAGAATTATTGTGTTGTGGTCTATCTAATTCCTGGATTTGAGAAGGATTTGTTTGATGTACATGGATGTGCCGTTGTTTGGGTATAAATACAATCTTTATGTCTTCCTGATTTATGATTCCCTTAAGCAATATGAAATGACTTTCTTTATCACTTTTAACTTTGGCTTGGAGTCCACTTTATTTGATATAAGGATGGAAACCCCCTCTTTTTTACTCGAGTCTCTGTGTGTGGTAGGTTTTTTCCCATCCATTTCGCTTTTAGTCTGTGGATATTCTGTCCTTTTCTATGAGATGAGTCTCTTGAAGGCAGCATATTTTGGGGGTCTTTCTTTGTAATCCAATCTGCCAGTCTATGTCTTTTGATTAATGAGTTTAGGCCATTAATGTTCAGGGTTATTATTGAGATATGATTTTGTTTTTTTTTTTTTAAGAAGAAATTTTTAATTTTTACATTCCTAAATGAACCCTACATTCATTTAAAACACATTTATAGTACTTTAAAAAAAATGTTTTCCTAGTAAATTTCTTTCAACTTAGTTGAATTTCTGCTTGGGTCATCTTTAGTTTCAAATTTCCCTAAAAGTAAATAAGTGATCATAAGTAATAATGTATGAAGTAGAAATTGCTGAAGGATGTTTAGAGTTTTGTTTGAGATTCTGCCAAGCATTCTGGGATGTGAGGTTGAGGATTGGGCAGCAAACTATTCTATAGGTCATGAAAGAGGATAAAAGAGTTCCCTGAAAGGGTAATCAGAAATTTCTCTCCTGTAGTTTGATAGATTAATTGGGAGAATGCATGTTTGAGGGAGACAATAGATTGCTTTTTGTCTTTATCACTTTTTAAATAGAGCAGAATTATAAAACAATACTAAATTGGTAAGACTACTAAATTATAAGCAGTAGTAATATAATGGGACTTGTTAGATTTTAATTGGTGAAAAATTGGTGAAACAGTTGCCTCTGTTCCTTTCATTAAAATTGACTTTTTGGTCCAGTAGGTGGAACAATTTTTGTTGTCAACATGGAAAATATGAAACCACCTAGTAAATGTAAAGCAAACTCTTACTCAGGTTCATAAGAACAGAATGAATTATATCATTTTGAAGCATAATTAGATAGCATGCTTTTTCTTTTGTCATGTAATCTTCTGATGTTGGCATATTTAAAAGGTCATTTTTGTGCTGAATGCAAGTCAAAACCAATACAGTTAGGTTTTCATTGATATCTGTAGGGAATTGGTTCCAGGACACCCAGTGATACCAAGATCCATGGATGTTCAAATCCCTTATGTAAAGTGGCATATCATTTGCACACCTGCATACATCTTCCCATATACTTTAAATCATTTTATTTATAATACTTCATACAGTACCTATGCCATGTGAGTAACTTTTATGTTTTATTGGTTAGGGAATAATAAAAGGAGTATGTACATACTTCATACAGGTATAGTTTTTCCTCCCTCATGTATTTTCAAGCATACAGTTTTGGAGGGCTGACTATGTATATATTGCCTTAAATTTTGGAAGATAAGCAAACGAAGTGAATAAATTGACTTGGTTTATGGAATTTTAGAGAACTTGATTTAAAGGAGTGCTTTCAATAAAAGCCGTTTTTTTATTTAAAAAAAAAAAAACGTAGCGTTCTTTCACATGCCATGTGATATTATAAGCCATCTTTCTGGAAGTCATAGTCTGCTCCTTTTCTTTCTTTGCTTTCCACAGATAATCAGTGATATAATTTCTATCCATTTTATTCCTCATAACCATCTCTTCTGATTTTTCTCTTCTGCTATAATAACTCAGTTTTTTTTAACCACTTACTCTTACTTATTTTAGCTACTTTGAGTTGTTCTGCACTTTTAATTCACAGTGATGACAGGATGCTCTTTGGAAAACTATAAATTTGATTTTGTTACTGAACTGCTTGATATCCTTCTTTGATCTCATTATATATCAGATTCCTTCATTCTCATTCCCTTCACACTCTGAATTAGCTGGCAGACTGTTTACAGTTTCTTAAACTACTAACATTGTTTCACAGTTGCTTGCCTTTGATCATACTTTTTCTTCTAGTTGCTCAATACAATATTTGTACTTTAAGAAAATATTAAAATAAGAATACTGCAGTCTGGGGATATGATTTATTCATTAGACCACTTGCCTAACATGTGCATGACCCTGAGGTTGATCCGGTAGTGAGGGGGAAAAAAAGCAATACTACCAACAGCAAAATTGGTGATATTAGTCCATATATATCTTGTACCATGTGCCAGGCATTGTCTTAGCTCTTCATATTACTTGACTCATTTTGTTTCTCCAGCAACTCTGAGAAAGATACATATGTGAATATTAAGTCATAGAAAATGTGTATAACATGTCTAGGGTTTTTTACAAGTAGGAAGTGATCATGCCAGCTCATGAACCCAGACATTTGACTCTGGAGTCTGATTTAAACTACTATACTATTTTGCTTCCGTGCATAAGACTGTTTAAGCATCATTGTTTCTGTGTTCCTTCTTAGACCTTTTCTTTTAGGAAAACTGACTGTTCCCTTGTTTGAATCTCTACTGATTCACAGAATAGCACTTAGAACTTGATATTGCTTATACACTTTTGCTTCCCAAAGATAAGAATACTATCTTTGAATAGTATCCTTCTCTTGCCAGTGATTGGCACATTCTTAATCAAGAAGTAGATGGACTGCATCAATCACCAAATTTTAAAGGTACAAGAAATCTTAGAAGTCATCTAATTTAATCTTTTTGTTTTTATAGATGAAGAACCTAAGACTAAGTATATGTGATGGGACAGACAGATTTTAATGTTAGTGGTTTAACAAAGTTAAGTTTCTTTACTAGAATTTTAGTTGTTGGTAATCCACCAATTTGCCTGAAAGCTCAGTCAGAACTGATTTTATAGCTAATTGGAGAGTGTTTCATAAGCAGTGTTGTTAGAGTCTGGTTTAATATACCTTATGTAACATATGTATATTGTAAGAATTGTGTTTGTGATCATTTACATGTCAGATCTGTATCTTTTCTTGGTATGAAGCAGAGAACTTGTCTGGATCATTTTCCTTTGTAGGTTCTCTGAGCACTCCTATAAAGTTTTTGTTTTTTAGAATTAGATTGGAAAATCATAAAGAGTATTTACATAAAATCTTATTAAAACTACATCCTACAAAGCATTCAGTAATTTTACAAATGTCTGTTTCCCATTTTAACTTGATGTTAAAGACTAGAAAATGTTGCAGAAATACTAAAAAGTATTGAAACTGGGGGATTGTTATTTGTGAATTAATGATGCTATTCTTTCTACTTTTTAAAATATTTAATATTTTTAATACAAGATAAAAATAAGGCATAAAAGCTCTGACCTCTACTTCAGTTTGTATAAAATTGGAATGTTTGATTTCCATATATAGGTATCAATAGAAAACCCCATATCCTTTGCAGTTTCTTCCTGAACTTGTGTTATTATAGCAGAGTTAAATAAGTAACTTATTCATTTTTATTGACTTCATACAGATAGGATGATCTTTTTTCTGATAAATGGTGTCATGCAGTGTTTAGCCAAAGATCAGTATTATGTTTCTGGCTTCCTGGATGAAGCTCCCCCAAATGAGCATATGTTTCCTTTTGTATAACAAAGCATCATAGATCGTATTGGTTATCAATGTACATTATATTTGTTTTGCAGTTATAATTTTGTGTTTTTACTTCAGAGGTTCACATTCTTTCATAAGATTCCTGGTAAAGTTTACCTTGGATGATAGGTAGGGGTCCATAGGTGAATGTCAATTATTGTCAACTTCCTACTTCTCTAGTTTTCTGGTGGGCACACAGATTTTTTTAAAGTGGTTTAATTTAATAAAATAAATAGCTTAATGACAAAATTTCTAACAAAAATATTTACCAGTGCTTAAGAATGCAGTTGTTGGAAAGTGGGCATAACAGGATTTATCAGTGTTAAGAATTTGAATTAAAATTTATGGGGTTAATTGTGCTAATATTCATTCGTATTTTAAGGGTTCTGATGATTGCCTTGTGAAAATCTGGGCAACAGATGATGGGAGATTATTAGCTACTTTAAGAGGACATGCTGCTGAAATATCAGACATGGCTGTAAACTATGAGAATACCATGATAGCAGCTGGAAGTTGTGATAAAATGATCCGAGTCTGGTGTCTTCGAACCTGTGCACCTTTGGCGGTTCTTCAGGGTCACAGTGCATCTATTACATCACTACAGGTAAATGTTTTAATCCCTTTTAAAAACGTTTTGATTATAATTTAAGCTTTAAGAAATTCTCTTTTATGATTGGCATATAAGGTTTGCTAAAACGTATTTGTTTTCTTATTAAAAGTATGTGTTTTGAATAATAGTAGTCATGATCTTGTTCTATTCTGGGTATTTTCTGTATTGTTAGTTGTTATTGGTATGGTAAAATGAGTTTATTATTTGCACTGTATCGCTCTTACGTAAAGATTTTTATTTTTCTGTGATTGTTTTTCAGTTCTCACCATTGTGCAGTGGCTCGAAGAGATATCTATCTTCTACTGGGGCAGATGGCACTATTTGTTTTTGGCTCTGGGATGCTGGAACCCTTAAAATAAAGTCAGTTGCTATTTTATTTCATAAAATGTGTTTAACGATTGAAATTGCAAAAGTACTCAACAATAGAAATTTATTTACTTTTTCTTCTTGAGTAAATAATAGAAATTCGTTTTGCCTGTTCACTGAGCTCTTTTCATTTTTAAGCTTCTTCCCTGTTTTATGCTTCAAAGAAAGTTTTCTCATATATTTTTCCCTCATATCTATGTCCTTGCACTAGTTCTTTCCTTCGGGATATACCTAATAGTATATTTAATAGTATATAGTATATTTAATTATATATTTAAATATACTATTCCTTTCTGTGTGCCATATACTTGTGTCTTAGTATTTCCATTTGGTGCTGAGAACATGTTGGAGTTACTAATACTATTCTTCAGAATAATTTTAATTGTGTTAATCTACCAATATTAGATTTTTTTGTAGATCTAGGGAAAGTTTGGAAAACAAAGTTTAACTAAACTACATCAAGGTAGATGGATGTACACATGATCACATTTCATTTGTGCTTTCACCTATATTAAAATCTTAGATGGTCAAAACAAGTTGGCTGACAGTTATCTTTTGATTAAGGACACTGAGTAAAGAAAGGTCAAATGATTTTCCCATGGTTAAAAAAGTTTTGTTTTTTTTTTTTTTTTAAATGCAAAACCAGGATTATACCACTTCTTTGCTCTTTGCTCCTGTGCTTTATATACCATTCCTTTTAAGTAGATGTACTGAAGAGAAGTGCTTGTATTTGCTCCAGTGATTCCATAGTGTCTAAAATGATTATTTCTGCCATTTAAGGAAAGAAAGTCATTTAGATTAGAAGTTTTATTTCAGTAATTATCTGTTTATAAATTGTCCACCCAAGTTGAGTAATAATTTATATATAGCTTCGTATTTTAAATGGTATTGTGTACATAATTATTTCCAATATCAGACTTGTGCCTTAAACTTTTATGTGTATGAGCATTCCTGTATGATGATTCTTATAGCAGGGCATTAGGACGTGGTAACATGAATAGCATAAATATATTTCATTTGAAGTGAAGATTGTGATAAAAAAAAATTTCTTTGGACAAAGCATGTTGATTTAACCTTAATTGTGTTCTTTATATTTAATGTTTTTCTATATACATTTAGATAAAGTTTGAACTATTTTACTTATTCATTTCAACAATCATAAGTAGTTGTTAACTTTAACTTTATTTTAACCTCCTGGTAGACCTGATTGCCCTTAGTTTATTCCTGTTTTGTTTTCTTAGTGAAGAAAAAAGTGATTAGCAGTTTTCAAATTAGGATAGGAACAGAACATGTTTTAAAAATTTTCTCACCTCCTTTGTATTTTTTTTTTAATGAGGATTCCAATGCTAGCTACAATAATATTTTGTTTCTGTATCCCTGGAAAGTGAACTTTTCTGTACAAATGATTGTTTTCCAGAACCTTTATAGAGAATCACATATAACTCACTACCTGCACATAATTTTTTGATTGTTTTTATATAGAGAGGAATTATATAATATTCTACTAGGTTTTTTTTTTTATTATTATAGGCATTTCTGATTTATTTATTTATTTATTTATTTATTTTTGGCAGATTGGTATGAGGTATTGAACCCAGGGGCCCTCTACCAAGAAGTTGTATCCACAACCCTTTCTACTTTTAGTTTTGAGACAGAGTCTAAGTTGCCCAAAATGGCCTTGAACTTGCCATCCTCCTTACCTCAGCCTTCTGAATCACTGGGATTACAGGCATGTGGTACCATGCCTTACTCTGTTGATTTTAATAGCTATAGTATGTTCTATTTAGTTGTTGTTCCACTCTTTGCTCAGTGATTTTTCTGTTTTTGAACATTAAACTTTTTTCTAGTTATTTCTGATTAGCATTATTTTCTATTTGCTACTATAATTATCCCTTTAAAAATTTCAAGCCAGTGTCAGATATAAAAATAAGATTAATCCCTTTCTCCTTAGATAAAGGGTTTGGGGCACTTGTTTTCCTTTCTGTATTTACACATGGTTGATAATTGCCAAAAAATTTGGCAGCATGTAGTTTTGTTACTATAGTTATATCAGACTATAATAATCAAAGGCAAAAGTTATAGTGAATGGTGATATTTGTATAATCTGGAAAAGTAGCTTCAGAAATTCATCTGTCTGCATTAATTGAAAAAAATCATTTGAACTTTGATAAATTCAGTTTTATATAGGGCTTTTGTGTATGTTAACAACTCCCACAAGTAAAGATGGTTTCTTAGATGGTTAAACTGAGTGTCTGGGTGACTTCAAAAACTAGCTTAAGAGACTGGAACAGGATACCACCTTCCTATAATCCCAGTGACTCAGGAGACTGAGGCAGGAAGAATGCAAGTTCCAAGCCAACCTCAGCAACATAACGAGGCCCTAAGTAACTTAATGAGACCCTGTCTCAAAATAAAAAAAGGCCGTGGCTGTAGTTCAGTGGTAGAGAGCCCTTGGGTTCAATCAACAATACCAAAAAATAAATTAAAAGAAATCTCTGGGTAGAAGAAAGGTGTCTGTGTATATTTAGACTAGGTATAAGGAGAACAGGAATCATACAATACACAGATACTGATTTCAAATTTTTATTAAGCTCTTAGTCTGCCAATCTAATACTAATCATTTTACTTTTGTTATCATGATAGTTCTTGTAATAGCCTTTTGGTGAGGTAGGTACAGTTGTTATCCTTAGTCCAAATATTTGAAAAAACTGGGACATAAAACTGAATACCATCACAACCCTCTAAACAACAGTTATTCCTTGATCTAGACTACCTGGAACTTGCTGAACAGAATAAAAATATTAATAATACTGATGTTTATTGAGTTGGGCACTGTATTAAGTATTTTGCATGGATTAAACTACTGTGATCACCCAGCAACTCTGAGATAGCATCTTTAGTTATTCCCATTTTATAGATGAGGAGACTAAGGTTTAGAAATGTTATCTTGCTTAAGGTCACATACCTGATAAATGTCAGAGCTGGAAACTTGAACATGGGAAGTCTTGAGTTCAAGACCTTCTTTTAAAATATTTCTTCAAATGTGCATTTAGCAATAATTGTTGTATATGTTTATTTTTTTCCCCTTTTAAAATAGAAAATCGGATTTATAATGGCAGTCTGTAGGATTATTTGCATATTCTTGTGTGTTTCAACTAAATGGTGGCTTGGCACTTACATGAATAGTTGTGCAAAACAAAAATGTAAAGCTAGGACTGAGGGTATAGTTCAGTGGTAGAGCCTTTGCTTAGTCCATGTGACATCCCAGAGAAATCCCCAGCACAACCAAAAAAAAACAAAAAAAAAGTAAAGCTACAATCCATAAGCTTGTGTGAAAGTAGCACATTTAGTTCCCTCCAGGTAATTCTCTTAAGCTACAGTTGGTTTAATTTTGCTCTGAATAAAGTTTGATTTTAAGGGTATTTTATTAGATATCTATTTCTTTATTATCGATTTACAGATTTATTTCCTGAATTTTTAGTAAACACATTTTGGTGCATTCTGTAGCAGTAAGGAAAACTCTCCTCATTGTTCATTGTGTATGATTGATAAATCAGAAATATTTTATCTGTTCATCTTCTCCCTAAATGATCACAAAACTGAAACCATTCTATATTTTAATGCTATGGATTGTGAAAGTTATGTATTGCACTTAGGTGTAAGGGCCTAATTATTTTTGTATTTTCTCCCCTTGTAGTCTGAGAAAAACTAGGTTAAAATGCATAGTAAATATATTTTCAAATATAATCAATGTATTGGAGCATCATATACACATTGGTTAGATGTACTGGAGCTGTTGTCATAGCTATAATCTATAAATGATTTTCTTTCTTTAACATGGGAGATTATAACATTAAACATTTACTGTCAATCGTATTGATGTAAATACCATGAAATGTAACCTGTAGTGGAATAGATCCCTATTTTGAATCAGTTTTATAGTTCACATGAAAGTCAGATAGCCTTCAGATTTTCATTAGGATGAGATTCTTGCTTTTTAGAAGAATACTTTATTACATTAGAAGGTACAAGAGGAATTTAACAGTATCTAATACTGAAAATGTTTAGTTTTTGATATAGCAACGCATAAGCATATGAGCAGCATCTATTTGCTAATGTGTTCATGTTTATAAATAACTTACTTCCTTATATATTTGTATGTTGCTATTCTGCATTTATATTCTTAGTATGAATAGCTGAGACTTGTTAAATTTGGTTGGAAGTTAGTGTAACTAATAACTACATGTCTGGTGTGCCAAAGACTTTGGGATTGTTCTCCATGTAGGAGGTCCTATGAAATCTTTCCCTAGAATTTCTACAGGATCTGATCGTGACACACAATAATTTCAAAGTTGTTTTTAGGAAGAGAGCCATCTGTTGCTTATTTAATTGTATCCTTCTGTGATTATTTTTTGAAACAGCTTATTTTTGGTGTTCTGGTCCCTTTAAGATATTTTTAGTTGTTTATTTTTTATATTATAGTCCGAGACCTGCAAAATTTACAGAGCGCCCTCGACCTGGAGTTCAAATGATCTGTTCTTCTTTTAGTGCTGGTAAGATCCCCACCCCCAATCCCTTTTCCACTTAAAGTTGTATATTAGAAAGCTTCTAGTAGAATACATAAAATTTTGGAAAATGTTTACTAATGTATTATAATCATTCTCATACATATACCAGAACTAATTAGTTAAATGACTTAGAAGTATTTCAACTTGCTTGGTGTTTAGTTCACATAGCCACATCACTGATATTGTTCTATAAGAAGATCATAATGCTCTAGTAAAGAATTAGTAATTTCAAAATTTACTTTGTTAAAGATTGAATCTTTAAATGGTTTTCTTATTGGTAAAAGGTATTTTAAATCTGGTTTACATCTTTGTGGATTTTAAAGGTGTTCTATAGCTAAGTAAAATAAATTTGATTAGTATTTGTACATGTTTTATTTACTTCAGATTGTTCTCATTTGCTCTTTAAAAGATAGCAGTATACTATGCATGATGACACACCTCTGTAATCTCCACTACTCAGGAAGCTGAGGCAGGAGAATCGCAAGTTCCAGGCTAACCTGAGCAATCTAGCAAGTCCCTTACTTAAATAAATAAAATAATAAGGGCTGGGGATGTAGTTCAGTGGTAGAGTACTTGCTTAGCATGATTGAGGGCCTGGGTTTAGTCTCCAGTACTTGGTGGGGGGGTGGAAAAGAAGAAAAAGTAGGTGAATGACTGTACTAACATGTTAATTACCTTTTGCATTTCTGCAGCAGCATTCTGAATGGTTGTTAGAGTTTTCTGTGATCTAGATATTTGAAATGAATTGAAATATGAATAGATCCCCTAGCTAATGTTCCTGATATCTATTCCTTCCACATTTATTTTCCATTTTATTTTATCTATTCATTTCATAATGTGGATAGCAGTATTACCTGAGTTAAGGGGCTGAAGTGAATCTGTTTTTGCCTCAATTTCAGTGCTGCTGAAAGACAGTGTTCTTTCTAGTAATAACACAAACAGGCACAATAAATATGTTTATAATACTCTGAATTTATGCTTTTCTTCCAAAAATAATTTGATTCACTTTATGGGTCCAATAAGTAGATCATTTAGCAAAAGTTCTTACAAATTTCATTATGTACAAGGATTTGACTCTGGGAAAGCTTTGCTTTAAAAAAGGGAATAAATTCTGCATACAATAATGGCGGTACAAAGTGGAATGTATAAGGCATAGTCTTAGGTGAGTTTGGAGGAGGGCAGGCTCATTTGATTGCCAGGTTTTGAAAGACTAGTTACTGAGGGTATTGGCCTTGCAAATTTGGAAAGATTTTTGACTGAGAAATGGAATAACAGAAGAATATCAATAGTGTCAGAGTTGAGTGCTGTGCTTTCTAGAGTGAAGATGACTGATAATTTTAACATGGTAAGATTATGTAATCAATTAGTACAAATTTAAAAAAGATTATGTAATCAGTGAAATAATTTTTTAGAGGAAAGCTTCTGTAAATATGGAAAAATCCATCTAGTTCAAGCTATATTAGCAAACTTTTTAAATTGCAGTTAGATTTATTATATATTTAGGGTAAATGCAAATTTATTTTAGAGTAAAATTTATTTAGTACATCTTGTAGTTGCTTGGATTTTACTTAATTTTCAGAGATTTAAAAGTTGTGCTTTACTTATAAATGTTTGCTGTTACTTTGTAGGTGGAATGTTTCTGGCCACAGGGAGCACAGATCATATTATTAGAGTTTATTTTTTTGGATCAGGTCAGCCAGAGAAAATATCAGAATTGGAGTTTCATACTGTAAGTATTGGTGAAAGGAATTAGATGAAAATAACTTACAAGAGTCTAATAGTTTATATTCAGCTTCTGCTTTTTTATCTATTTATACATAGGACAAAGTTGACAGTATCCAGTTTTCCAACACTAGTAACAGGTAAAATATCTGTATTTCTCTAATTCTAATTTTAAACTTAGGCAATAAAGATAATTCTAGTAGTTATATTTAAGTTACATAGGAATTAATTACCTAAAATAAAGATCTTGACTAGGTATACTTAAAAGTAATTATGGCCTTCATATGCATGTAAACATGTGTCTTTGTGTCTTATTAATAATAATGTTAGTTTATTTGAATGCTTTAATAATAGAAGCTTTTGTAGAATTCTATATCTTTTCTACATGTATGAAAGTGTAGAGAAACTTGGTAGAGACTAGAAATGCATCACAGTGCAGTATTTGAGACAGATGTGTTTATTAATAATACAAAATGATATTTTGTAAAATTTTCATATTCATATTTTAAAAGAAAGAACTCCTTGGCACTTTGAATAGGACAAAAAAGTTTATTATTAAAAGGAATTTTGTTTTTCCTCTTTGTAGTACTGGGGATGGAACCCTAGACCGCTTACTTGCTAGGCAGGTGCTCTACCACTGATCTCTACTCCCAACCCTTGAGTGTTATTTTTGAGACCTAATTATGTTTGTATGTAGAATTTTAAAGCACATAAGGTTTCAGAAGTTGTTAGATGTATAGACAGGAATTTCTGTGGTATTGGATAAAGTTTGAGTGTTGTCTTTTTAAAACAGAATTTTGGTACATTTTGTTAAAGCATGTGTGATTTGGAGGTGTGTGGATTTCTTTAAAATACAGGTTTGTAAGTGGTAGTCGTGATGGGACAGCACGTATTTGGCAGTTCAAGCGAAGAGAATGGAAGAGCATTTTGTTGGATATGGCTACTCGTCCAGCAGGGTAAGAAATCAAATTTGAAATATTATATCTAGATTATTTAATGTATGTTCTATTGCACTTGATGTGGCTGTTGTCTGTAAAGCTGTAATGATTAATTTTATGATTAATTTTCAGCAATAGCTAGAGGTATCATAGGAGATAAATACTATTGGTTTATTTTTATGAAATATTTCACTGCCATGTGCGTGTTGAATTAATTTTTTTTTTTTTTTTTGTACCAGGGCTTGGGGCTTGAACTCAGGACTCTTGACCATTGAGCCACATCCCCAGCCCTATTTTGTATTTTATTTAGAGACAGGATCTCACTGAGTTGCTTATTGACTTGCTTTTGCTGAGGCTGTCTTTGAACTCTTGATCCTTCTGCCTCAGTCTCCAGAGCTGCTGGGATTATAGGCAAGCGCCACTGTGCTAATTTTAAAAAAATTTCTTTTAAAGGGGATTCTAATAATCCTGTAAGAATAGTTCTAAATTTTAACATTATGGTTTTTTTTAGAAGTCAGACCATACTATAATATTCCATCTATTCTATAAGGATGGTACTTTATACTCTGTGACTTTCTCTAACCAACAGAAATTATACTACATGTTGTAACCATTACTTTAAAAAAATTTTTTCTCATTTTTCACTAGTATTTGTGTATTGTTATCCTACATGGCTGGAGAGCAGTGTACTAAGGAGGGCATGACAACATCAGTAAAAGGTGGAGTAAACACTGTGGTACAGAATTCCTGGTTCTAGAAAGATCTATAGCCGTGATACTTACCCAAGATCATCTGTTCCTAATGCCTTATGAGTGCCACAATCCTGGAAATCCTGAATTTTCTGACTGAGCACTGGAACTTTTGTTGTGTGTTATTTCAGACAATTTTCATTTTCTTTGAAGTGATTCATATGCATGTTAATAAATATGAATTATAAGAAAATACATTTTGGGTTTTGTCACATCAGTATTTTAATAAAGTCAGTGTAAACAAGTGCTGCCTCCTTCACTTTCAGCCAAAATCTTCAAGGAATAGAAGATAAAATCACAAAAATGAAAGTAACCATGGTTGCTTGGGATCGACATGACAATACAGTTATAACTGCAGTTAATAATATGACTCTGAAAGTTTGGAATTCTTACACTGGTCAACTTGTCCATGTCCTGATGGTGAGAAAACGGACTTTCTTTAAATTTTGGTATGACTAAAGCTGACCGTTGACTGTAGTTTTCATTAAGGCATAAAATACTTTATGTTAGGTAAAAACTCGAGCTAGGGTAACAGGGTTTTGTGGGTGATTAGGAATAATTTTGAAATGCAGTTAAATGGTTTGGTTTATAAATACATCTACATTGTAAATACATTGTAGATGCTTGTTGTGTTTTGATGTGTTGGGATACATTAATACTACTCTCATGTTCACTTAATGATAGCAAAGCCCTAGCCAGTACTATTAGCTCATTTTCATTATTACTTATAAACTGACAGATTTGACAAGCTTTGCCAATTTAATAATTAAATTGAATTATTAAAATTCAATTTCTAGAAATGTTACTTTTGTCAGTGTTTCATTAAGCTTTTTCTTTAATATTAATTTATAATCTTTTGCCACTTCAAAAATATTTCAGGGTCATGAAGATGAGGTATTTGTTCTTGAGCCACATCCATTTGATCCTAGAGTTCTCTTTTCTGCTGGTCATGACGGAAATGTGATAGTGTGGGATCTAGCAAGAGGAGTCAAAATTCGATCTTATTTCAATATGGTAATTATCAGTCTTTTGTTTTTATACCTGTTAAAGCTTTGGGAATTTTTGACAAAAGTACTCTGCATATTACAGAGGAAATCCATTTAAAAATTGATTCATACATTGTTTTGACCTTAAGTTTCAACCAGTAAAGAATTATTTTTTCTATACCTTAATTGAGATGCTAAAATTAAAATTAACTACACATACTACATTGCCTATACATTATAATGAGTGGTTTAGTTTTATTAGATTTAGCAATGAAACCTTGACCAGAAATTCACAAATATGTAGTTTAGATAAATCTTTAGAAAACCATGTGAATAAATTATTAACAAGTGTTCGTTGCATTATTATACTTTATTAGCTGTCTCTTAGAGCAACAGAATTTGATTCAAATACGCTATTTTAAAATTAAAGCCAAAGAATCAGGCAGTTTTTGACTTCAATCATGTTTTAATATACTAAATTTTTATTTGGGCTTATGACCTTTTCTTTCCACATTTTGTTACTTACAAAATGGATTTGGCATATTTTGCTGAGTATTTGAATTGCAGTGGTTTAATTTATTACACTTAAAGCTTACTTTGAGCACTGTTTCCCTTCCCTTAGACCACTGTATGAAATATAAAGGGCCCCTCAAATACTATACTTAGTATAGACACATAGGGTAAAAGTCAACTTTTTATGTATTAGGAATACCTTTTTACAAAAGATGAAAAAAATATTTCCATATTTCAGCATATTTAGATTTTTAAAAATTAGTTTTTAAAAAGTGATAGAAACCTTAAATAATAGATGAGAAAACAATATAATAAATAGCAAGTGGTCAGAGTTCTCTAGCGAGAGATTATTTCACAGTAATTGTTATTTGTGAAATATGGTTTGTGAAAATAGTTACATGAAAGTGATACTATACTTGATTGATAGAGTAAAAAACTTCTATGTACTTAGTAAACAGAAGAAAAAGGAAATTTTGTTAGTGAAGAAATTAACTTTGGCAGTCATTATGGCTATGATATGCATTAGTGTTCATAAGATAAGAAATTGAGGATTGTAAAATTATCATTTTACTGAAAGATAGTTATTCTTAGTGATGGATGGATTTCCTTTGTGATTATATAGAGATTTTTTAAAAAAACAAATCCACAAATATCCTGGTAATGAATTTTTTCCTTCTTTGTGGAACATATCTCTATTCAAGGAAATTAGTCATTTCTTAGTTCATTTTTATAACTTCAGCGGAAAGCAGTTAAGAGCTATATATATATATATATATATATATATCACTGGCTTCATTTAGTAATTTCATATATTCAGAGAGCATTATTATACTGGTAGAGTGTGTGAAGGGAAATTTCTCTTACAATTGAGTACTGCTTTCAGTTATAAAGGTGAATTTTCATCAGGTAAGTTGGTCACATAAATATTCCACTTTTTCAGCAGATACGAAAATTTCAACACCTTGAGATTGAATGATTGCTCTTAAGCCATTACAAATTAGTTATGCAACTAGAGGTCAGCCATAATATATAATTTTTGAAATTAGATAAGAAATTAGTTTCTTAACTGCCTGGAAACTATTTATTGTTTAGAGTTTTAGATGAGAAACTTGTGCCTTTCTTTCTAGGATAAAAGATGAGAAAAACCTCTAAAGGGCCGTAGAAATAAATTTATGTACTAAGTAGAATTAGATAGTATTCACAGAATCTTCAAACTGCTAGAAAAACAAGAAATAAACTAAAAAGATAAAAAATATACCCTGCATTTTAAAAAACAACAAAAATCAGTTATCCTTTATCTCACTAAAATAAAGGTATTCCAGTTAATATTTTGAATGATTTCCAAAATGTTTCCACATTCTTTACTTCACTCAGGTCTCATGAAAGCCTTATATAATTAGGGTAGATTTTATTATTCTTGGTTTTATAAATAGAAAAGCTGTACATTAAAGAGATGAAGTACTTAGCCCAGGTTTACCTAGGTCTCACAGTTATTACATGGGCACATGGGGGTTATTCCCATGATTTTTGTCTCTTGGGAATGTCTCCTTAAGTCTAAATCTAGTTATGGTTAGTTTTTTTTTTTTTTTTTTTTTAAGCTCTTTTCAGTGTCATATAGCCAATTTCAAGTTATGCCTAGTAAGTGATCTATGTCAGGGTCGGACATGGACAATTTATGTAAAGGTGTTAATTGTGTGTGGATCTTTAGTGGTATTAATCTTTTAGTTAATGATTTTTCTTTATTCTTTGTTTTCATTTGATTGCTTGTTTATCTATGGGCAGATGAAACATAAACCATCCAACACTTCAATTAAGAAAATAAGGAAAAACAATTTGAGGGAGGAACAGAAACTTGTATTATCATGAATTTTGAGCTTTGGCTACTGTTGCAGTTATTTGACTTTTTTTTAGCTAATCAATAAATTTTGGAATTAATAAAATGTCATAAAACTTTTGAGTCCAAATTCTATCCCTGATGTTCGGTTCTACTTGTCATCACAAATTCAATTTAGTAAATATGTTTTGAGCACCATGTGGAGGGTCTAGTCATTCTTCCTTGGAGGATTTGAGAGTGAATAATTTTCATAGAATGCTTCATTTTTAGACTAGAAGTGGTGAAACTTTAGATGAAGCACTAAGTATATTTCTTAGGAGTGTTAAAATTGAAGCTTATAAAATAAATAAATTCACCATTTGGTGTACAGCCAGAAAATAAGAAATGTAAGCTGTAATTTTAAAAGAATGAAACTTTTAAACATATAAAATTTGGGGTTTTATTAAGTACATTTTAAGAATATTGCTTTAATATTGATTCCTGTTTTTAAAGTAATTGAGTTTTCAATTTGAAATGTATATCTTTGTGAAAGATACTGGAATTTATATGACAATATTCTGGATTAATCAGCATTTTACACATTTTTATTACCTATTAGAAAAATTAAAATTGTTTTTGAGATCTTGAAAATACTAAAAAAAATATTTTTAGGAAGATTTTCAGGTGAAAAATTGAACTTTGAACTTCTAAGTTACCGTAATTATGTTTTAATAAATTTTAAATGGTGATTATATTATGAGATGTTAATATTTTAATATTGTATTGATAGGGATCATTCAGGTAAATGTTTTTTCCCCAATCAAGCTATGACTTACACTTTAAAAATTAAAAGATATGAGATTGCGAATTCAGATAAACATATTAAGCTCTTTTTATATTTAAGCAATTTCCTAATTTGTTTCAAAATCTTATAAATGAATTTTCAATTTGCTAGTAGTTTTCTTCACAAAACTGATGGGATTATATTTTCTTTATTTGTATTGCTAGCGTTCCTCTTAATAGAGGATCTGAATGATAAAAGCTGGGAGGTGGGTTTATTTTTATTACTTACAAAACATATGGCAAATGAGATGATGTTTGAAAAAAGACTAATACAGGACATGAAACTTAATAGATAATACATGTTCCTTGTATTCCTCCTCTCCTCTCCTCTATTGTCTCATCTTTAAGTAAAAATAATCTTGAACTTGTAAAAGCTTCTCTCCCCCTACCCCTCTCCCTCTCTCTCTGTTTCTGTCTTTCTCTTTCTCTCTCTCCCCATCTCTTTTTTTCTGTTTCTCTCTTTCACTGAACAAGGGGAAAAAAACCTAAAGAGAATGTCATAGGGAAAATGGACAACTTTATTCCTGTTTTTAAAAAACACCTGAATTCTGGGCCTCAAGTTTTTCTTCATTTAAATTCTTTAAAGAAAAAAATCAGTTATTTGTGTTTTAGCTGAATAGTCCTTGCATAACTTGAGTAGTCAGGGAAAAA
The DNA here is from genome assembly GCA_020662805.1 of Glaucomys volans. Lineage (NCBI taxonomy): Eukaryota > Metazoa > Chordata > Mammalia > Rodentia > Sciuridae > Glaucomys > Glaucomys volans. Next base: position 766,710 of record JAJEJO010004533.1, read on the forward strand.
TAGTATATATTTGCATATATTATTGAAGCACTTAGTGTATATTAAGAATATTCCTATCCATTTGAGTTTAGCTTAGCAAGCCCACATTTTTGTTTGGCATTGACAAGAGGTAAACATTAGTATAGCTTTGTTTTGATCAGAGTTGTTCTATGCTCTAAAAGCTTTAAACTCCATTTATATCAAAAGGCAGATTAACTTTTCCCAGAAATAACTTGAAATTGTGTTTAAAGTCTCTGGACTGAAATTGATGACCTTGTATTATTGCCATTCCCTGAAAAGAAGTAGACAGGTTTAGAAGTTTACTAAAATCTTAAATGTTCCTCAAAGCAAAATTGTTTTAGCTGTTTTGGCCTTTACTTCCTCCTCTAAATTATCACAGAGTACAACTAAGATTTAACAACATATTCAGTTGAGTCCATATTCAAAAGATATGAAAGAGACCTTCACGTTTCTTAGTATTAGATTATTGAATACTAGATAGTAAATAAAAGATGTTTGGAATGGGATTTGTAGACACCACGTTAGTAACTTTTCTCATATCTCTGGCACTTTTGCTTTTTCTCTCTCTTGCTGTTTCTTTTCTCTGTAGTCCTAGCTATGTCTCATTCTTTCTCCTTATCTTTCTATTTCTATCATGTTATTCAAAGATGTAGTTTGTTGTCTCCTGTCTGGTTTTAATTTTAATTAAAGAGTATATAATATGTCTCTTGTGAGAAAGCGGTTTTATTGAATTTGATTTTTACTTTACTTTTGTTGTTTCATGGGTAAATTCCAAATAACAATTTTTATTTAAAGTTTTCCTTATTTTTATAATTGTTCTCTTAACTTTTCTTTTACTTAAGAGATTATTAAAAAAATGTTCCAGTGTCCACTAATCCAGAACAATATATTTCTCCTTGCAACGTTCCAAACGAGCAGAGGCTGCCAATCTACCACTCAGAATTTTTACACATGCATAATTCTTCTGACATTAACATGTTCTCAGTGTTACCCATACTTTAGTTTTAGACAATTACAGCTGCATGTATCTAGGAAAGAAAGAAAAGGAAGCTCAAAATAGGTATAGGTTATATTGTGGAAATACTTGTGGATAAGAATTTCAAGTCAGTTTATCTTTCTTCTTTCTCTCATTTGTCATTATCTAACAAGATGGTATTATATTGTGTGTATTAAAAGGGCTCTGAAGGCTTTTGGTCCTGGTTTCATCTTGTCTGGCTAAGGAATTACTTTTAGTCTTCTGATCGTACAGTTATTTAATGACACTTTCTGTTTTCTGGGGTTCTTTAGATTCTCTTTTTTGTCTCTTTCTTGGTACCAAACACATATTTAAGATTTGTTGCCATCAGTGTTTGTCTTTACTGCTTGTCATAATATATTTTATTTGATAAGTTACTTTGATGTAGCAATTCTTAGACATACTCTGATCCATGATCACAAGAGTGTTTGAGATTTGATAGTTAACAAAACAATGGGAAAGTATGTCAAATTATATACAATGTCAACATGCAGGTGAAGACATTTTGGCTAGCATATATTTGAGTGCTTACTTTGTGTTAAGCACAAAATATGAGGACCTCAAAGAAGAGAAACATGTGGCTGTTTTCAGTCAGTTAATGGTTAAATTGGGTGTTGATAGTTTCTAATGGTAGAATGACGAATGAGAATAGACAATTGCAATATCTAAAGATGTAAGCATCAGTTCAAGATTAATGGTCAGAGAAAATTTTAAAGAATTATGGTGGGCATAGTGGTGCATACCTGTAATCCCAGCATGCAGGATGCTGAGACAGGAGGATTGCAAGTGCAAGGCCAACCTCAGCAACTTGGTGAGGCCCTAGTCAATTTAGTGAAACCCTGTCTCAAAAACCGAAAAGAATTGAGGATATTGCTCAGTAGTAAATTGCCTCTGGGTTAAATCCCCAGTCCCTAACCCCCTCTACCAAATAAAAAAAATGAAAGAATTTGAACTGTGTCTTGAAAGGTAAAAAACACTGAGTCAGTAACAAAGAGAATGTGTTTTATAAGTAGGAGGAACATTATAAACATCAAGGTGAAGTTTAAAATATATTTGAAAAGTAATTTAGCAAGGTTATTTGAAACATTTTGGAAGTAGTGGGTGATAAGAAGAAAAACATAAATGGGGGTAGGTTTTCAGTGGCCTCAAATGATCTTGTAAGCATAATAGTGAACATTGTGGTAGTTTTAATAAGTTATAGGATATTCCAGAAACTAAGAGAACAGTACTTTGGTTGCTCATCATAACATCTCAGATATGAAACTCAGGGTTGGAGTGCGGAGAGCTACTTTAATCAATAAAGGATGAAAAATTATATGGGTAGGTAGTGGGAAATTTGTGAAGGGGGGAAATATTATGTAAGACTTGGTATTTTGTGTCTGGTACAAGACTTGGAATTGGACAAAGGATAAGAGGGAGAAAAGATTTAATAAATGTATTCAGAATAGTGCACCTGGGGAAACTTGATAACAAAGGCACTTTTAATGGAAAATACTAAAACCTTGAGGAAGAATTGTTTTGGGACGTATGGATACTGGGGATTGAATCAAAGGGCACTTTACCACTGAGCTACAACCCTAGCCTTTTTATTTTTTATTTTGAGACAGGGTCTCCCTAAGGTGCTGAGGCTGGCTTTGAACTTATGATCTTCCTGCCTAAGCCTCCTGAGTCACTGGGATTACAGGTGTGTGCCATTATGCCCAGCAAGAATTGATTATTTTATTAATTCATTTCTAGTGTGTGTTTACTATATTGAACTGCCTATGTGGAAATGACCAGCCAGAGGTTGGAGACAGTCTAGAAGGACTAGGAGAGAAAGAAATGTTGAAGTGTTCCCATGTAAAATGTTTCCTTCTTCATGAAAATAGATTAGCTTAAAAGGCTTAGAACTAAACTAAAAAATACTCTTACTTAGTGGAATGGGGAAGAACTCAAAGACCATAGGGAATAAGTTGGGAAGACATCTTGTTATAATGTATTAGAGAGACCAAAGGATAATAAGTTTCACAGAGGGTTTGATGAATATAGTATCATCATCTTATCCTCAGTATCAGATTATAAACAAAATGCTGTTAAATCTGAAGATGAATTGTTTTTGTAATATTTTTCTTTTGATGACAATCTAGAGCTAATCTATTGATTTTTTTTTTTTAATCAAACCAGGTATATAGCATTTAAAAAAATTCTTTCTCTTGACACCATTTGTTTCGAATAGTTGTTAATGTGTAAATGGTGTTATAAAGAATTTTCAATATTAAGTTTATTTAACTCTTAAAGTTCTGTATACATAAAGAATGACTTCTAAGGACAATTCTTAGAATAAATTGCATTTCTTAGCCATTTGATTCTTGACATACAAATCTACCATAAAATTGCTAGCGTGTGTTAAAAGATGTATAATTTAAAATTTTGGAATATTTTTAAATTTTCCTGTTTTGTGTTTAGGCCCTTCAGAACTACATACTTCTCAATGCTTAGATCTTTTTCTCTGTATGTTTCTAATGATTGAAATAATTAAAGCACTATCATTTTAGCATGTATTCAAATGTGCACTTTTGAATTTGTCCAGTTCTTCTAGTAAGCCTTCTTTAACATCGGATAGTAGTATATTAGAACTAGGTAGGTGTAATGATCACTAAGTGTTCTATATCATTGCACAGACAGATTTGATGATTTTGCCCACTATTGGTGAACAGATTTCTGTGGTCTTAGACTTCATTGCTCTGTCTTCTTTAATCATTGATCTTTCTGCTTCACATAATTAGAGTTGTACATTCTTTCTTAAGTATAATAATTTTATCAGCAGAACTTTCAAATCATAAATTTTTGTATCAAATTAATTTTTTTAAAGTTCAGTATAAATCTCCAAAATTTTTTTTTTAATATTTTTTAGATGTTGATAGACTTTTATTTGATTCATTTATCTTTATGTGGTGCTGAGGATGAAACCTAGTGCCTCACACATGCTAGGCAAGTGCACTACCCCTGAGCCACAACCCCAGCCCTAAATCTCCAAACTTTTAACAAAGGTTGTAGTACTCATTCCTTGTTAATATTTCTATAATTCTTTAGTATAATAATTTTCTAATAAGGAAATCAATATTTTAAAGTGTGATGCTCTCATCTTTTGCTTTTAAAAAAGACAAATATAATTACCAAGCATATTTTTTATTTTTTTCTTTCAACTCCTCCTATTGTTTAAATTTTTGCAGTTCTTAGTAAATACTATCTAATGACTTATTTCAGCTATTCCTTAATATTATTTAATGTATATGAGTTTCTTATTATGGGATCTTTATTCTTATATACCCTGGGTAATGTATAATGAGCATTCTTGATTCTATTAGAAAAGTAATTCATCTAAAACTAATTTGTTTTGAAAATTTGTCATTTTCTATTTTGTTGGAGTTATTTTACTAATGCAGGAAGTCCTAGTATAAGCTACACATAATATTAAATTTTTATGTTGGTGCATTATTTTGTTAGGAAGTACATTCAATTTTATGATAGATAGGTTCATATTCTTTTCATATGAATAGAGAAGGTATTTTTCTTTTGATTTTGGAAGGTATGCTTTATTTTCTGTTTAGGCATGTGTATTCAAATAGTGCCTTCATGATTAATTTTTTTCCTTTGAGGATTCTTAGTCATAAATACTTTGGTTGAAAAAGATGAAATTCTTTTCAGAGCAGAACGTTTGACTTTCTTATGACTTTTTAATCTAAGTACACATCTTCAAAACAGTGTATTTTTAGTTATATAGGGAAAGTAAAATATTTGTCTCCTTTGCATCAAGTGTTTGGAAAGTCTAGACTGTGTTCTATAAGTATTGATATTCATTATGTAAGGAGCCATTAATGAAGATAAACTTGGTTTTTTAATGTTTTTAGTTACTTTTCTAATTTGTTCATATATATTTTCTTGTAATGCCTTCTTTAATGAATAGTAATTAATCACAATAATGTAGTTTACCTTTTTTCTTGTGTGATTGAAATGTACTTTCATTTTCTTCATATAAAAGTCACTGTGGCGGTAAACAGATGCCTGACACTAAAAAAAATTAGTTCTAGCCTGTCATATTTACAATAGAATATGTTATATAGGACACATAATGATTTTAAATATGATTTACTATTTTCCTTTGCATTTTTAGACCTTTGTAAGTTCCATCTCTCCCAAAGAATTCTTCTAGAGATCTGCTAACTGTAAATGTGACAACATTGATAGCAAGGATAAAGAGTTGATTAGACCTGCCTACTCCCCCAGAAAGAAAAATACATAGCAAAGTAGCTTAAACATAACAGGAAGGATATCTTGCTTATGATAATCTATTAGATTTCCTTTGGCATTGCTGAGTTGAACTACTTTCAAATCTTTTCCTTTCTACTGTGGTAGACTTAAAATTGTAAACCTAGACTTGTATTAGTATTATCATTCTGGAAGCATTTTCTAGAGTGGATTTATAAAGTAGTTGTTTTTTTGTTTTGTCTCTTGTTTTTGTGAAATTTTGAGTGGACTAAGATTCATCATTTAACAACATATAGCTAAGGGAGTTTCTTTAATTTTGAGTTTTTGATGTAAAATTCTATTTAGATGTAAACTTTGCTCATGTGGTTAGTTATGTATAACTAGTTAGTTCATGTAACTTTAAAATCTGTCTAAAAAAACATTGAAAAGTGAAAGTTTGAATCCTCACATTTCTACTTGTAGTCTGTCTTTTTTGACAAATGTGTTTGGCTACTAATGCTCTTACATTAATCAGGAGAAATTGTTCTTTTCCTTCTTGTTTTTGAATTGCTTTAAAGTAGACTTAGAATCAGTTACCTTCCTGTTATCTTATCATTCTCCAATTTTCTTCATATCCAATAAATAAATCTGTTCACTTATGGTTCATTTTATTTTTGTTATGATAAATTTTTATGTGCATTAGACATTAGACAAACTTACTAGCTTTCTTGACTATGATTATATTTTAAGGAAAGTTACTTATTCTTTTCCATTATCACCATCCAAAAGAGCATTAATAAGAACCCTTGTATACATTTCTTCTTTTTCAGTGAGTGAAAAGGAAAGTTAGTTGTCTTTTGAGGCCGTCCTGTTTGTAATATTAACTTCTTAGGCAGAGCCCTTCTTTTCATAGTGATGTTTCATCTTTTGACCAAAGTACAAACTTTCCTTGAGAAACAGCTGTTCTTCTTCTGAATTTTAACTCACTTGTGCATTTGGTGAACTGTGCATCCATCCTTATGCCAGATTTTTAGTACTAAAGAAAGAAGTTACCACTTGACTCTTTCCGAGTGTTTCCTGGGATATTGCTAATAATACTCAATTTGTTCTAGATCAGTGGATACCGGAACAGAAAGGAGGTATTTCTTACCTGATAATGTGTGTGTGTTCCGATTCTGCTAATCCAGAAATCCAAATTGCATTGTTGAAAATCATCCTTATTGTTAGGGAGTTAACTCCCTATTTAGTTGTTTCTGAAATTCAGTCCCTAGATGTGCTTTAGATAGGGTAGAGTTTTTACCTCTTTCAGAACACTGCTAAAGAAGTTTTCAACTGGAACATAGTCTGAAGAAGCACTGAGAACAAAAAATTCAGAGTGGTGATTGGCCACCTCTGTTTGATTGACAGGTTGCAGGGAGAAACCCATTCGTTCTGGATTAATGGAACTGGAAAACAGAAAACAATTATCAGGTAAAAAAACCTTTTCTTTAACCTTTGAAATTCACCATTTAAAAGATGAGTCAGACCACTAGGGACTTTATTACCAAAAGAATGAATTTTGGTGTCTTGTAAGCAGTGATCTCTGACTACTAATTCCACAAGTTAGTCCAAAAATCGTTAGAATTGCTACATTTTGTCAGCCTTTGCTAAAAGGGCACGAATGGATGGAAATAGATGAAATGTATGACTTAATTACATTTTAAGTCTGGGTTAAAAACGTGAAGCAGACTTCAATGGGTGGGGGAGAATGCCGTTCTTTTATTTCCTGAATTGTGTATGGTTTGTGGATAAAAAGAGTTGTTTTTCAAGGCTGTTAATCTGGCACTTTTCATGAAAATTCACCAATTTTATTACTGTACTGTGCTTGTGCTCGTTATACTTAATCTTCACTTCATTAGGATGTATACTTACACGTCTTTTATTATAAAATTCTAGTACTATTTTAGTGGGAATATTCTGATTGTTGGTTAAATATATTTCAGATTGAAGGCCAAGGACATGGTGCAGTATTTGACTGCAAATGCTCTCCTGATGGTCAGCATTTTGCATGCACAGACTCTCATGGACATCTTTTAATTTTTGGCTTTGGGTCCAGTAGCAAATATGACAAGGTAGAGTATAATAAATATGTATCATTTCCTTATTTATTTTTTATCCATGGGTGATTAGGAGTTATGTTGCTTTGGACTGGGTGAGAATCAACATTTTTTAAGGCGGTATAAAACCTAAATAACCATATTTTAACTAGTCTGGTTATTTATGTTTTGGAAAGGAAGATGAAGATAGTTGTTAAAATATCACTCTTTGGTAATTAGGAAATGGAGTCTGTTAGAGCAAATTATATTTGAATCTTTAAAAACAAACTTGAAGGACTTAAAATCAGCATACTATGGTGATGCAGCTATATCAACGTTCATAGCTGCTCAATTCATAATAGCTAGATTGTGGAACCTAGATGCCCTTCAATTGATGAATGGATAAGAAACTGTGGTATGTATACACAATGGAATATTACTTAGCCATAAAGAAGAATAAAATTGGTAAATGGATGGAGTTAGAGAATATCATGCTAAGTGAAATAAATTAAGCCCAAAAAACCAAAGGATGAATGTTTTTCTCTGATAAGTCAATGATGATACATAACAGGGGCTGGGGGTGGGTGGCTGGGGTGGAGAGAAGAGTAGAGGAACTTTGGATGGTGTCAAGGAAAATGGGACAGGAGGGGATGGGGACGGAAAGGTAGTAGACTGAGACAGACAGTATTATCCTATGTATATGTATGTTCACATGAATGGTATTAGTCTGCATTGTGTACAACCATAGAAATGAAAAGTTGTACCCCATTTGTGTACAGTGAATCAAAATGCAGTCTGTAAAAATAATTTAAAAATAAATGAATAAAAAACAAACTAGATTTGAGTTCTTAACTTGAGATATATTAACTGGAGATGAAAGATACTGTCCATAGAGGGGCTCTTTGAAATTCTGGAAAATGTTTTATTTGTATAGATAAACACATTATATTGAGGATGTACGAATCTTTAACTTTCCTGTGATTCTCTCGAAATGTATGACCCACTCATAGTAACTAATGTTTCTCTTTTTTTGTTGTTTTGTTTTGTTTTTACTAAAGATCTTGTCTTTAAAGTTAGTGGATAAAATAATTAAATTACTTATTTATGGTGGAGCTGTATAAAAGGTTAGAAAATAGCAAAATTTTAGTAGTCCATTAATTTGACATTACAAATTAATAAAATTATGACATCAGATGTATCACGGCTGAGCACATAATTTTATATTACCACAAAAATTTTAGAGAAAATTCTAACTCCTAGAAATCTTGTCATGTTAGTTTTTATATTATTACAGCAACCATGGGGCGAAGGGTGTAGCTCAGTGGTAGAGTATGTGCTTATCTTTCATGGGACCCTGGGTTCAATCCCCATTCCCTCAGTAAGTAAATAAACCATGCTTAGTATATGCCCAAGGAATTAAGATAAGGTATGGTAGTTCTAAGAAAGTAAAATTGTATGGTTTATGCCTAGAGTTTATCATTACGTTTACAATTAAATAGCTTATTTTTTAGGGTAGCGCTTCGATATATACAATCTGTTCCTTGTTCCAAAGAAAACAACAGCTTTTCCAGTCATAAAATTTAATGTGAAAAATACAAAGATTTGCTTACAATTAATTCAAGAAAAGAATTTTTTATTGGGCCAAGGCCTCATGTATGGATGCTTAGCAAGCATTCTACCTCTGAGCTATGCCTCCAGCCCCAGAAAATACCTTTAAATTGTTGTTTAATGCCATAATTTGTATTAAAATGTTTTTCACAAGTAATTTTGTAGATCTTTATAATATAAATTTTAATTTTTCCAGTCTTATGAACCTTTCTTTTTACAGATAGCAGATCAGATGTTCTTTCATAGTGATTATCGACCTCTCATCCGTGATGCCAACAATTTTGTATTAGATGAACAGACTCAGCAGGCCCCTCATCTCATGCCTCCCCCCTTTTTGGTTGATGTTGATGGTAACCCTCATCCATCGAGATATCAGAGATTAGTTCCTGGTCGTGAAAACTGCAGAGAGGAGCAACTCATCCCACAGATGGGAGTAACTTCCTCAGGTAAGTGCTTATTTTCAGAGACAGCCAAATTTTGTTTTTTCCACTGAAATATTAAAAATTTGCTAACTGAGTTTTCACTTGTTTTGAGGAAATGAGAAGTAAAAATAGTGTTTTATACTTTTTTTAAAGTTATTTAAATAATGCTTAAGAATTATTAGATAATTAAAATGGAGATTTAAGGTAATAATATCCATTTATATCCTCTGAGGACTAATAGATTTGTCCATATATTTGCTGTATGGTGAATCAGTTGAATTATTTTTTCATTAAGCAGCATTTATTGAGAATCTTCTCTGTTCCTGACCTGCTAAGCCCTAAATATTCAGTAGGAAATTAAACAGATATTATCAATGCTGTCATGGAATGGGTTAGATAGATGTATAAGCATAATTATAAACAAATGCATAGTAAAAAATTGTAATTGACATTATTGAAGGGAATAATAGTATGAGAGAAGCTATAACTAGATTGCCTCTTCACATTGAAGAGTGTTTTAAGAAGTGATCAACTTTTAAAGGATTTTAAGAAGTAACATAGGATTGAAGAGTGTAAACTATTTCAGTGAAGTAATGGAGTGTAAAAGTCATATTAGTTGAAGAACTGAATGGGAATTAAAATAATGGAGACAAAATCAACAGGTTCCTCCTCTCCTTATTTGACAAGTATAGCATTGATTTATTAAGTGAAAATAATTGAAAAGCTCTATAAAGAATATTAAGCCAGTTATATCATTATTCATTGTTCTATTTTAAACTAGAAAAATTTATGAAAATATTTTGTTTTAAACTAGCATAATGGACAGAACCTCCAGGTATATTTTGTGATGAGTAAATAATGAATTTACATTCTGTAGGCATAGTAAAATCAATCCCATTGCAGTGTAGCAAACCCATCTTATTTTTTTGTAAAGGATTGGTTATGAAATTGCATTGAAGATGAACATAATGGATAGAAAGGGCTACTCTTGCATGCTTGCCCACTTAGAATGGAGGGTAAGAAAACACATTAGAAGCATTGTCCTTACTACCACTTGTACAGAGGAGTGTAGAGTTGAGTATATCGAGTATGTGAAACTTATGTGTCTCAGCACATGGATACTGCATAAACTCCAAAGAATCTGAGAACTAGTATTTGTCTAAGCAGATCTTCAGGTTACAGAAGTCTCAGTACTAGAGAGGTGTGGGTTATAGAACTTGAAATCAGGAAGAATGCCTTCAGTTTGAGGTACTGCAACTGACAAGAGTCAGACTTTGCCTAGGTCTCAAATAGGTATGTAGGCTGGGATTTCAGGCACAGGGAAATAAGAATTCATTTATTAAAATATCAGTGCTCTTTAATTAGTATCTTTGCTTTTTTTTTTCCCTTTAATAATACAGAAAAAGCTTTCATAGATAATATTTAATCCTTTTATCTATAGTATTTTTCTCAAAAAAGTTGATAAAATGAAGTCAGTATTGTGTCATGAAATCACAGAGACTCTAACCTTACCTCTGCTTCTTGGTTCATTGTTCTTTCTTTCACACCAAGCTGTTCTTAGAATATAAAGCAGACATGAGCTCAAATGAAAGAGAAACCAGTTTTATTAGTGGATCACAGAGGACTCTTTAGCAATAATTGTGAATTCATACTGAGTCACAAAATTTTCAGTGTTCTTATTCACAGAATTCAGAATAAAACATCTTTTTGGATTTCTTAAGTACAAGAGTAGAACAAAAGAAAATTTTTCTTTGGAAAATCTGTGGCATCATTATGAACTATATTTCCGTTTGCAAATCCAAATCAATAATAATTTCTTTTTAAAATGTAGAGTTAGGTAAATGTAAATCTTGGCTATTATAATAATAAATTGATTTGAATGTAGTTTTGTTGCATTGACACTGGGCAGTACACTTTTTATATTTCCTCATCTGTAAACTTGATTTATACCTAATTACTCATCAATATTCAAACATGACTTATTTTTCCCAATAGCAAATCAGAAAAGCATGTGTGTGTATTTCAACTTTACCTCTGTGCTTTCACAATTTTCTAGCCTTGTAATGTGGGATATTTATTTTATTAAATTATAGTTCTCTCTTTTTTTAAAAGTTTTCTCTTATGAAATAGCATATGCTTAGTATGTGTAATTTTTCTTTCCTTGTACCTTTCTTACCACTACATTTGAAATATTCTTGTGTCTTCCCAGTTTAAGCCCAGTTTTAGATTGCAATTAAATCTTAAATACCTGCACACCTAAAATTAATTGCTCCTTTCTCTACTCCCATGGCAGTATTTTTCATGTCTTATATTCTTAAATTTTATTCAGTATCATCAAATTTTTTTATGTCTAGCATCGTATTATCTTTAGAAAATATTAAGATTCTTAAAGACAGTCCATGTTTTTGAAGAACTAACTATTGGGTTTTCCTTTATGTTACATACTTATGTATAGATGGGTATGAAATTGAAAGAGGTGTGTAGTTAATTCTATCAGAGTTAGTTTAGGAAGATTTTACAGAGTAAATATGGAGGTTGCATTTTTAGTTGGTGCTTGTAGAATGAGTTAGATTTTATTAAGCTTATTCTTACAGTGGAAATTCTATTCTGGATATTCAAACAGTATTTCCTGTTAGAAAGGTAGAAGAGTCAAGTTGTCGTTTGTGATTATTATGGGTAAAAGTTGATGCTGGAAAAGTGGGATGGATCATAATACACAGCATTTGGACTTCTTGCCTACCCTCTGGAGTGAACTACTTCTAACTTCACATGGCTAATTCAAGTCTCAGTTAAAATGCCAACTTCTTAAAAACTTCTCTAACTTTTAACCCAACACAGATATTATGCATCTCTCTCTCTCACACCCCCCTTCTCCAGAATCTTATCACCCTCTTTATTTTAACATCTTTCACAGTCTGCATTTAACTATAAAGTAAATATACTTTCCCAATCTGGATGTTGGCTCCTGCAGGGAAGGGACCTTGATATTTCTCACTTATTATCACAGTATCCCCAGTACTTATCATCGTTCCTAGCACATAGTAGACAATCAAAAAGTTGTTACATAAATGAAGCAGTAAAGTTCTTTTGAAAACATAGATAATGAGATTTGTTTTTTTAAAGAAACTGTGCTCTAAATGGAAAATTTACTTTTGCTGCTTCCTTGATCTATGACTTTGAATGGTTATTTGGGTTTTTGTTTGTTGTCTGTAAAGTGGAATTAATAATACATGCCTAACCAACTTACTTTAAGGTTTATGAGTGCCTAAGTCATGGTAAAAACATAGTAAAAGCAGTTATCCTCATTCTCACCATTACCGTTAATGGGCTTTGTTTTACTCTTATAATTTATAGTTGTTAATTTTAGGTCTTTTAACCAAACAAAATTTACGTTTAATTATGGACTCTAAGGCTGATGAGTAAAATGGTTTGAACAGTTTCTGAAATATTCTTGACATCTTTATGGTATTGCATAGGATTGAACCAAGTTTTAAGTCAGCAAGCAAACCAGGAAATCAGCCCATTGGACAGCATGATTCAAAGACTACAACAAGAGCAAGACCTCAGACGTTCTGGTGAAGCAGGTATTGGTAATACCAGCCGCTTGAGTAGAGGTAAGCAAAGGTTCTGTTTTAAGTGAAATATTTTAAATTCTGAAAAAATCTAAGACTTTTAATAGTAGAGAAGTAATTAAACATTTTATGGTACATCCATAAAATGAAATATGAGACTGTCAAAGTGATTGTGAGTTTGTATATTGTTTAATGATCTGAAAAATGTTCATAATAAGAGGCATTATAATGAATTTTTTTTAATGTGTATGTTTTCAAATTTTCTGTAGTACAACATTAGAAATCAGATTTTTTTTTGCAGTGCTTGGGATTGAATCATTATCCTTGCACCTGCTGGACAAGTGCTTTACTACTAAGCTATACTCCCAGCCCAGAAAAATATTTAAAAATCAGTTTATTCAGTAATTTCTGGAACATAGTTACAGCCACATTTTTAATAGCTCATCACCCTTATTGTCACATATTACAAAGCTTGAAAAAGCCAAAACAAATTATTGAACCATAAATGTCCTTTAGTTTCATTTTGCTTCTTAGGAAGTAATGATTTTTACTTAGTGCTTAGGGCTTAACAGTTCATACTCACGATTCATTGAATTATCAACTGAATAACCATGTTTTATTTTCACTAGCATGTTTTGTTTTCATAACATTTCACTAACTGGCTTTAGCATTGAGTTTCACGTGGACAATAGATAATTTTGACCCCCCCATTACAAACTAATGGAGGTGTAAATAGAACTTATCATACTAATTTTTTTACTTAGGCTCTGTAAGTTCTACCTCAGAGGTTCATTCACCACCAAATGTAGGACTAAGACGTAGTGGACAAATTGAAGGTGTACGGCAAATGCATAGCAATGCACCAAGGAGTGAAATAGCCACAGAGCGGGATCTTGTAGCATGGAGTCGAAGGGTCGTAGTACCTGAGCTGTCAGCTGGTGTAGCCAGGTAAGGGAATTAACAATCTGTATATACCATAGTTGCTTGCTTTCATGTTGAATTATAGTCTTTAAAATATCTTTTCAGCCTTGTAATTTCTTTTAAATTTATCTGAAAAGCTAGCATTAAGGTGTTTATGACTATAGAAAAATTTCTAAATATGTCACTTTCAGGAGTGATTCATTTAAATGATATAAGACGGAATGTGCTAAGATGAATGCAAGGAAAAAAATATTAATTTGAATATACCAAGTAGGAGATTTTATTGAGGAGCTTAAGATTGATATATAAATCTTAGTTTGTCTTGTTTGTATCTTAAACACATTTCATATAGTTCGTTGTAATTACGTGGGGTTTTTAATGAATTTTACTAATTATATACACCATATTATTCAGAGGCATAAAGGAAAAACATTTACTGGCAAATATATAAATATCTTGTGTATTAAAATGATTTTTATTTTGTAAATTTTGTATCTGAATTAAAAATTGATTTGGCATAATCCTGTTCTCACACTGTGTATTATGGGGAACTTTATATTCAGTTCTTTTTTTTTTTTTTGGTACTGGGGATTGAACCGGGGGGCACTCCACCACTGAGCCACATCCCCAGCCCTATTTTGTATTTGATTTAGAGACAGGGTCTCACTGAGTTGCTTAGGTCCTCGCTAAGTTGCTGAGGCTGGCTTTGAACTCGAGATCCTCCTGCCTCAGCCTCCCAAGTGCTGGGATTACAGGCGTGCGCTACTGTGCCCAGCTATTCAGTTCTTTTAGATGATTTCAGTCATGAAATGTTCCTGAATGAAGTCCTTATGAATCTTTTAATACTCACTTCTACACTATAATAAAAATAGAATAATCAAAATGAGAATTTGAATTTAAGACTTTCTAGTTCTTAAAAATCAAAACATAATACTAATTATATAATTAACATTTTTAGATTTAATCATATAGGCTATGCTTTTTGATTGGACAGTACTGAGAATTTGTTTTGGGATTTAGGATTAAATATTTAAGATATAAATTTGAGCAGTAACTTTATTTATGATAAAGATGTCCTTAAAAAGTTAACTAATTCATACATTTTTAGTTGGCTCCTTGCCCAGTTTTTAATTCTAATGTTGAAGGGAGTTCAATAAATAACAGCCATCTTTTCAATACAGATTCTGAATAACTGAAAAATAACAGAGTAGAATAAGACACATGGAAAATCAGAATGTAGCTTTTTTATTACTAGTAACAGTTTTAAAGGATGTGGCTTTTATTTTCAGGAGATACCAAACCTCAAACATAAGTAGCAGATGGTCATTGTATTTTTCCTTGATGATATCTGGTTATCTGTTGTTGTTTTGTACCTTACCCACTGTGCTACATCCCCAGCCCTTTTTCATTTTTTTATATTGAAACAGGGTATCACTAAGTTGCTGAGGCTGGCTTTGAACTTGTGATCCTTCTACCTCAGCCTCCCAAACCACTAGGATGGTTTGCTTCTTAAAAGTGCAAAGCAGAATGTATACAATTGCAATTAGTTGCCGCAGGGCTGGGCCATCTTAAGCTGGGTTTTCCTTCTGGAGCATACCAGTTGATTACTTGATGCTTCCCTTGGAGAGAAATGAGTAAGGACATATGATTGCTACTTGCTTGAAGTTCTGTACATGGAAGGAAACTTGAGGAGTAAAGATTTGTTTCTTTTTAAATACTTTACCTTTTTCTCTCTTTATCATTATATTTAACAATTAAGTCTAAGGTCAAGCAAGGCTTTGTCTTTAAAGGTTATTCTTTCTTTGGCCTTCCTCGAGCTTTGTCCCCAACACTTACTATTCTTCCTTTGGGGATATTTTAGGATTCCCCCCTAGTGGCTAGTTTAAAGTTTGCTTGGAAAAGGCTCTGAAATAAACCAAACTAATACAGTAAAAAAAAAAAAATTAAATCCAATCTCATATTCCCCAAAAAGGCTAATATCTTTACCATTATAAATAACTCTTAAAGCTCACTGATAAACAATCCAGTCAGAAAATGAACAAACCTTTTACTTACAAGAATAGCAAATAAGCAACTGAAGAGATATTCAAAATCATTAACCACTAGGAAAATACAAGTTTAAACCACAATGAAATTTCACTACATACCTATCTGGCTAAAATTATAAAATAAGTGATATTACCAAATGCTGGAGAAGATGTAGAGAAAACTGGATTGCTCACACATTTTTGGTGAGAATATAAAATGGTAGAGCCACTCTGGAAAATGGGTCAGTACTTTCTTAAAAACCTAAATGTGCCCCGTGACTTAGCTGTTGCTTTCTTGGTACTTTATCCCAAAGAAATGAAAATTCATATTCACACAATAACCTATATATAAGTGTAAAACAGGTTTCCTTGTAATAGTCCAACACCAGGAAAAACTTTAGATGTACTTCAGTGGATACATGGTTTAATCAACTATGGTACATCCACACCATGGAATATTACTCTGCTATAAGAAGAACCTATTGATATGCAAAATAATCTTAAAAGTTGTATACTGTATGATTCCATTTATGGAGCATTTTTTATGTTATGAAAGAGAGATGAAGAATAGACTTGTAGTTGCCAAGATTGGTGGGGAGGCACGACTGAGGTGGATTTGATAACAAAAGGATACCACAAGTAATCTTCCTGCTAATGGAAATGTTCGGTATATTGACTGGTGTGATGGATTTTCAAACATACACTTATGATAAATTTTCATAGAACAAACAAGTGAATAGAAATTAAAGTGGGAAACCTGAATAAGATTAGTGTGTTGTATCATCAGCATCAGCATCCTGGTTGTGCTATTATATTATGGTTGTGCAAGATTGAGGGGACTAGATAAAGGATACAAGAAATATCCCTAAGTTATTTCTTATAATTGTATCTGAATCTATGAGTATTTCAAATAAAGAACAAAGAAAAGTTAAATCCAAGACCTGTTGTTTTCACAAGATTTAAATTCACTCATTTCCCATTTATAATTATAATCAGACACATTGGAGAAGTTGCAGTTAAGTAAAATAACATTGATATCTAGTCATAAAGTGTCAGCAATATATAAGTGCTCTAAGTTTGAATATTAAATCCCTTCCCATTATAAAATCTCCTGGGAGAATTAAAAATTCAAAGATTAAATACCTGTGCAGCTCAAAAACTCTGAAGTTGTAAGGAATTAAATTGAAAATAACATTCTCATGTCCCTGTGAGTTCAGGTTTCATGAAATTAAAGTTTAGAATTAATGTCCCTCATTTTTTTATGTTCAGTTTCATCTTGATGCCTGGATAGAGTTTGAGTATTTTTAGTAGGTCATACCTAACTTGTGTCTCACTGGAAAGAAAGTAATTTCTTTCAGAGGTTAAAGGGTTACATTAGTTCAACCTTAAGAGACTGTTGAGTCTCATTTTTTTGAGATTCCCACTACCTGTGTGGTATACAGGATGATCAAAGTACAAACCTATTCTCAATTCTAAAAAAATCCAATTTCTAACCTTTAGGACAATCACCCTAAGAATAACTGTGGTCCCAGAATCTAATAGTTGATTTGCCAAAGACCATAGCAGAAACAGTAATTTCTTATAGTCAACATCTTATCTCTTCAGTATTCCAGTCATTTAATTCTAGATGTCCTGAGCCTAAGACTCACGAATTTAAACTCAGAAATCTTTATTACATGCTTCCACTCAGCAAATATGAGTAGCATAGAAACTAACATTCTTTCTGTGGGGAAATTGTTGTGAAATTAAAAAATGTAGCTTTTAATATTCTCTTTTAGTCGGCAGGAAGAATGGCGAACTGCAAAGGGAGAAGAAGAAATAAAGACTTACAGATCAGAAGAGAAAAGGAAACACTTAACTGTTGCAAAAGAGAATAAAATACTTACTGTCTCAAAGGTAAATATTAATTGCTTTGATGTTTAATAATTTGCTGTGTATGATGACTTTTTTCTTTAAAAAATTTTGTTTTTAGATATACCTGACTGTAGCATGTATTTTGACATACCTACATGGAGTGCAGCACATTCCAATTTTTATCCCATTCTTGTGGTTTCACATGATGTGAAGTTAAACTGGTGATGACCATTTTACCCTTTTTCAATTAAAAATATTAATACTCTAAATAGGATAATTAATGAAATAAAATACTGTAATTCCTGATTATCTCTTTGGATTATGTATTGTTTACCATTAAATTTTTTTAATTTTATGTTTCCTGTCTTCTAGCATGCCATTTCTTAAAATGCCAATTTGTATATTTGCTCATTAAATCTCATAAAGTCTAAACACAAGCTCTTTAGTTCAGTCATTGGTTGCATGCTCTAGAACTATGTTTTGTTTTGTTTTTCTTTGTTATATGTTTTTGTTTTCACTTATTTTTTTATTATACTGCTAGTACTGCTATTAAAGTTCTTAGCTTTCCATTAAGAGAGGTGAGTTGTCCCTCTCTTTTTTTTTTTTTTTTTTGCCAGTTTCTCTGTTTTCCTACTCTGGGAAAATTTTTGTTCTTAAGTAAATAGTCCAGGGCTGGTATGGCACCCTAATTGTTGAGGACTGGAATTTTTTCATTTGTTTGACACTCCTGGATTTGACTCATGCCTCAGGATACCAATATCCTCATTTAAGGTCGCAGAATGGGTGATCAAAAGAGGAAGATGCAAAGGGCACATATGTTCTCCTGAGGAAGGCTCTTTGATGTTACTCAGTAACATTGTACCATATTCCCCATTGGCCAAAAGTGTAGTCACATGATAATCCAATAAAGCAAATTTTTTTGTGTGTGGAAAAGGGGGAGAAGAAATATTGGTTGACAGCTGGCTTTCTCCTTCACTCCATCATTTATCAAGGCATTTAAAATGTTTATGTTCTTTGATTTGGAATTTATCTTATAGAAGTGGGTATTGTGGATAAAGCTTTAAAAATGCAGCAAGTAGTAATTTTTAATGACAGATTTGAGTAAGTGGAAATGTTTTAACAGTGGATTAGTCAAAATTTGTGACACTATCTTTGAACATTATTTCCTTTTTATACCATTATGTATTTCCCAAAATTTTTACAAAATTATGAAATCATTTAGTAATTCTTTTAGAGAGGATCTATGTGGAGTAAATCTTGTATTCTTGTATGTGAATATAAATTTCACTCTCAATTGTGAGAATAGAATTATAGCTTCAAAGTTATTTTATGTCAACATTTTAAAGGTACTATTCCTTCTTATTGTGTAATGTCTTATGTTAATTACATTGTTTAAAGAAAATCTTTAGTGTTTTTATTTATGTTTATGTTCTCTAGTTTCACTATCTATTATCCAAATGTATTTCTTTCATTTCTTGTATTCAGTTTTGAAAGCTTCTTTATTATAGTTTGTTTTTATTTGAAACTTTGGGTAATGGTCATCCTCTATTTCATCTTCTAGCTCCCTAGTAGACATGTCAGTTTGTGTGGTTAGTCTGTAGTCTTTATTCTCTAAATTTCATGTTTTTGTTTTTATTTTTTTAATTGATTTTTTTTTTCATAATTGTCTAGTTTTTCTACAAGACTGTACTTATTTCATGGATATTTTGCTTTCTAATTTGCTCTTGAGGTTGCTTTATTAACTTATTTTTCAGGTGTATATTCTTGTTTATTGACTATATCTCTGTTACTAGAGATTTTTTCAGGTTTTTTTTTTTTTTTTTTTTTTGAACCAGGGATTGAACTCAGAGACACTCGGCCACTGAGCCACATCCCCAGCCCTATTTTGTATTTGATTTAGAGACAGGGTCTCACTGAGTTGCTTGGGGCTCACTAAGTTG
Source organism: Glaucomys volans (assembly GCA_020662805.1). NCBI lineage: Eukaryota > Metazoa > Chordata > Mammalia > Rodentia > Sciuridae > Glaucomys > Glaucomys volans. Next base: position 786,371 of record JAJEJO010004533.1, read on the forward strand.
CTGAGGCTGGCTTTGAACTCGAGATCCTCCTGACTCAGCCTCCCAAGTCGCTTGGATTACAGGCGTGCGCCACCACGCCCAGCCTCAGGTTTTTGATTATTGGTTGTGTTCTCATCTATTGCAGAAGACTTCTCAGATTTATCCCTAGCAAAAGAAACATAGGATAATTGATCTATTTTTTATTTTTAATCCGTTTTGATTTCCATTGGCCTCTTATGCCCCACAGCCCATTGTTCTTTCTCTTATATCAGTTTTATAGTTTGGTGTTAGTACAGAAGAGTTCTTTGTTTATCTTAATCTTATATCATGAATCTTCATATTAGTATCACTTAATTGGAAAAAAATATTTTAAATTTGTTAATTAGCAAATAAATTTTAGCATATTATTGTGATTTAACTTGATACACTGTTGAAATATTTAAGTTGATTCTATAATCTAGTTCATTTCAGTGATAAATATGAACAAGTTCTTTAATAATTTTTTCAGCATACTGTGAATAAATTTTTTTCCAGAATCATGCTCATGAGCATTTCCTGGATCTTGGGGAATCCAAAAAGCAACAGGCAAATCAACACAATTATCGTACGAGATCTGCTCTGGAAGAGACTCCTAGACCATTGGAAGAGATAGAAAATGGCACTAGTTCTTCAGATGTAAGATCTCAGCACTTTTTAAAATTTCTCTATCCATTTTTTTAATATGACTTTCATTGATATAAATTTAACTCAAAAATGACATTTTAAGTATTATAATATTGATAACTTCCATTTACTGAAGACCTATTACTTGGCATGATGCATGTATTCATAATCCTAAATCCATAATACAAATCACATTGAATATGAGTTCTAAGGTTCAGAGATGTATAGAATTCACACCCACCTATTAAATGGTATAGCAGGGATTAAGTGCAGGTTCCTTTAAGCCAGCCTTTTAAAATAATACCATGATGCACTGGTATAGTGTAACTGTAAGAATGAATCAATAGACATTTGATAGTTTTGCTTAGTGTTTAATCTCCATACCAGTTTAAAACCTCAATGTGATTTTTTTGTATTCGTCATTCATAATTGCATCTGTAAGTTTATCCCATCTAAATTATACATTCTCTTAGCAAAGACCATCAATTTGTAATCACAGACCTATCTTTTTCAGTACTTAAAACCATGTCTTTTATCCCTTCTTCTCACATCATTACTTCTTTTCCCCTTAGTCAAGTCAGAGTTTCAGAGATGTAGTCACTTTATATATTGACAGCTATTCACTTGTGGAGCAGTGTTTTCTCTTGTGATGTTAGAAATTAGACATATATGAGAATTCTGTGAGTATATTCTCTATGAACAGGACAATATTAATTGTTGAGATTGCTCAGATCACAATTTAAAAGTTAATTATCAAGCTGGGCACAGTGGCATGGACCTGTAGTTTTCAGAATTCTTTGGAATGGCCCTTACTCCCATTTTTCATTAAAATATCGAAGTGGGAAAATTTTTCTCCAAAATATATTTTATTTAAATCACAAATGAATATATCCCATTATCCTCTTGAAGAATGATCCAAATGTACATAGCAAGTTGTAACAGTGAACCATTTTTATAGAAAGTCATCCAGGGTTTGGAATAAAATGACCTGACTTCAAATTAAGCCTTATTGCTTACTAGTTGTGCTGCCTCGGGCAAATTTCTTAACCTTTTAAGCTTTAGTTTCTTTTATTGAAACAGCTTCTTACCACCAAAACCGTTTTGTTAAGACAAAATGGGATTTTATAGACAAAAGTGCTTGAGAGTCTGAGATACAGTAAAAGCTTTATAAATGTGAAGGGCTATTATTACTGAAGCATAGTTTATTTGAGCAAAGAAGTCACATAAGATTTTGTGCCCAAAAATCTAACTTTTTGAAGATAATATCTTCACTCATAATATTCAATGTTGGTTCATTAATATTTACTAAGGAATATTTACTAAGGAAAAAGAATGTCTGGCTGTTTTTTTAATCATTTTCCATTTAGATAAAATAAAATGAGATGATTATCCTGTTTTGTATGGTAAAATTATTTTAGTAATAATAGATAAAACATACTGTGCCTAATTTTAATATTAAGAAAGTATATACAGAAAAAAATGTTTTATTTTTTTAAAGGCCTACAAAACAAATTAATTCAAATGTAAAGTGTCATTTGATATCATTCAATTTAGAAGATATGAAGCTTTAAAAATGTTAATTATCTGAGAGATATTCTGAACCTAATATTATTAAGTATTATGCCTCTATACGCTTTAATTATCTTACTTTTTTGAATAAAAATAAAAGCCATGTTAAGGTTTTGTTTTATTTTATTTATTTATTTATTTAGTTATTTATTTATTTATTTTTTTCTGTGGTGCCAGGGATTGAACCCAGGGCCTTGTGCTTGTGAGGCAAGCACTCTACCAACTGAGCTATTTCTCCAGCCCTAAGGTTTTAATTTAAATATCCCAATATCATTGGTATTTTATCATTGATATTTTCTATAATCACAGGATGTTGTTTTCTAAAATAATTTAATGAAATATGTCTTTGATGCCCCTTAGGAAGGTGAAGTGGTTGCTGTCAGTGGTGGAACATCTGAAGAAGAAGAGAGAGCTTGGCACAGTGATGGCAGTTCTAGGTAAATGAATGAATTTTAATTTTCCAAATGTTATATAAAATCTCTAGAAAGCTGAAAAAAAATTTTTACACTAGTAAGACATTTCAAAGACTCCTTGTGTTTAAAGTTAATTCTTCAAAAATTCTTTCAGTTTTTCAAATTTTAGAAAATTTCTTTCTCCTTTTTCTCTATAGAAAAATTTTTTTGGAAATTGCAATTAGATCTGCAAAATGATGCATTTAACATCCTACTTGGTATTGTATCTTCTGCATACTATTTATATATAATACTAAATTATATGCTAGTGTTATCACTGGTTTTAAGACATGTTTAAGTATCAAATTATGAAAATATCTTATAGAATCAACTATCTTATGTAATGGAATTTATAGAATGCTATCAATGTATTCTCTTCTAGCAATGGAAATAAGCTTTTTCTATTATTTTCATCTCATTTGACCAGGTAGGTGGGGATTGCTTTGATATTGGTGGTTTGCATTGTTAAAGGACTGATGGCCACAGCTGACCCTGTAAGGTCTTAGTGGCAAAAAGGAATATATGCTTGGGGAATGATAATTATTCCCACCTCAGTGGCTCTTAAAATAGAAGTGCCAGGGCAAGCATTAAGTGGAGACCATAAGAGTTAACTTTTATTAGTCCTAGAATTGAGGGCTTTCCTATTTCCACAGTAATGACTCCTAGCAATGTATGGATACAGGTGCATATGGTTATGTGTAACAGTTTTTGTGTGTTTGAAACATTGCAGTGAGGGAAAGTTTTTGCTTTGTTTTTGCTCAGCAGTGGAAAAGAATATCTCAAACCATAAGACTACAGAGCAGTTCTTTCTTTTATTGAGTGCAGGTGGCTTTAGTAGTTGAGGACAATTGTTGTAAAGAACAGTGAGTCTGGGATTTGTAGTTACACTGACAGAAGATATTCTGTAAGAGCTGAGTACTGCAGAGGGGCAACTTGAGATTTGGGATATGCCATTTACAAGTGGCTCAGAGTGGGGTTAATGTCAGTAAAATGCTCATAAATAAATTGAGGCAAGCCTATATTGGGATATAGTATCTGAAAACATTATTATTTAAATTTTTAAAAAGTCATTTTAAATTTCATAATGATCTACTTTGTACACAACCAGAAAAATGATAGTTGTACTCCATTTGTGTACATTGAACCAAAAATAAATAAATAAACTAAAAAAAAATTAATAAGAGTTCAAAAAAAAATAAATTTCATAATGAAATCATACTAAAAAATTTTAGTTATTTGATTTTTACCTGGGATGAGTATCTCAGGGAATTTTAGATAAATGCCTTATAAGAAACATATGGACTAGGAGAAAGGTGGCAGTGGTGGAATAAAACTCTAGAAAAATCTGTTCTTGCATGTTAGCAGCACTATGTTTAGAGCTATGAGATCAGATATCACCAAATCTAGGCACTAAACTATTGATTTTAGCATAGTGCAACTTAGATTTGTTTAAGACATTTGTATTTATAAGATTATTCAAAATGAGGTAAATATTCTCATGTACTAAAATTAAAATAGAAGATAATACAACTAGAGTATTTTGCTGTAATATCACTTCAGTAAGACAAATGTCTGAAAGTTAACAAAAGAAATGGCAAACATGATACATAACATAGTAAGGACTGTATTTTCTGGATCATAGCATACTTTGAAGCATAAGATGTTCCTAAGATGTAGGGACGTAGAATAATCTTATCAACATGAAATATCTTTCTTTTACATGCCAAGTAAAGTTTACAAGTACAACCTTTCTATGCTTCTGATCATGCTAGTTCAATATCTGGCTACCATGAGAACTTGATCAGGAATATTTTAGATCGGTGTGTACTATTCTGTCATTTCTTTTTCTCTTGTAATATTTTCCTTTTTATAAAACAAAGTCTTAAACTATATCCTCTGTTTATATTTTGGAAATCCCTTCTTTCCTCTTAGTGACTACTCCAGTGATTACTCTGACTGGACAGCAGATGCAGGAATTAATTTGCAACCACCAAAGAAAGTTCCCAAGCATAAAACCAAGAAAGCAGAAAGCAGTTCAGATGATGAGGAAGAATCTGAAAAACAGAAACAAAAACATATTAAAAAAGAAAAGAAAAAAGTAAATGAAGAAAAAGATGGACCAACATCACCAAAGAAAAAGAAGCCCAAAGAAAGAAAACAAAAGGTTGATTTTTAGAAATTATAAATTTTGTGTTTTCTTCTCTGAAAATGACTTACACTATGCATTTTTACAGCATAGTTGAGCTTAAACATTGTTAACCTTAACAATTTCTATTAGCAAGTAGTAATAGAAAATACTTGGATGTATAAAGCATATCAAAGTACATTTAGGTTATACAGGCTTTTAGATGTTTAACATGTAATAGTATTTACTTACAAATGTAAGTAAATATTGAGCATTTAATCTTAATACATGAACAGATTTTTTTCTTGATAATCTAGTGAGACTTATTTATGTATTTTATGTAAAAAAACAGTGCTACAAAATGAAGCATTTTTGTTCGGGTTTTTTTTTGTTGTTTTTTTTTGGCGGTGCTGGGGCTTGAACCCAAGGCTTTGTACTTGCGGGACAAGCACTCTACCAACTGAACTATATCCCCAGCCCAAAACAAAGTATTTTTCTACTTAAGTGTATTCATATTTAACCACTGTAATTGTTATTGCTAAAAATAAACAATGTAGGGAAAACATCACATGTAATACAAATATCAAAACTTTTTGTTTTGATATAGATGACCACAAGGCAAGTATGAATCCAATGCTGAATTTTTAAAGTAGTCTTGAAACAAGTCTTCATTAACTTACCTAGTGTGTGAACCATAATTTTTCAGTTCTTAGATGCTAGTAGTTTTGATTCGTTAAGTCTTTGGATAATTGGAGAGCAAAGAAGAAAAAAATGGAATCTTTTTTATGGAAAAAAGATTAATCCGCTCTCATGGAGTTGAAATTCTTTAACCAGGGAATGAGAATAGGGACTGTTTGAATTTTGCTCTAAATTATGTGCAATATGAGGGACATGATGTCTGGTCTTTAAAATACTATAAAGGAATCATATTTAGTTGAGTTCATGATTGTTTCAGGTTTATTATTATGATTTGCTTTCATTTGAATTCCATAGCTACTGTTTTTGTTACTTCCTTTGCTTTTGTTTGGGGAAGCTTTACTAAAGAGAATACCACATTTGCCCATGTTTTTTGTTTCTTTTTCCTTTGAGTAATGATAAATATATTCTGAGTCATTGTTTTATATAATAGAAAGATTGATTTAAGAAAGTTGATTTAGCCATGTGTCTGGTTAATAAGGTAAATAACCTTTTTCATCAGTTTTGATAAACTTTTGAGATTTGCCAGTAATAGGTCACAGCAAGAACATAATTCTTTGATCCCAAGAGTACAGTTTCCTTTATCTGGTCTCCCTTAGTTTGATAGTTGTGTACAAACTAATACTGTGGTTTCCTTCATGCATGGTCACATGTGATTCTTCTGTTAACTGTTTGGCATATTTTAATTTCACTGTTTTGCTGTGACAGTGTGTCATGAGAGGAGCTGTGTATGGAACATACTTTAATAAGGTTAACTTGCTATAGCTTATTGCCTTCAGTTTGAATTTTGTTCACTTGCCTAATAGTAGCAGTAAATGGACTTATTTTTATTACTCAATCTTTATATCAAATAACACAATAGTATTTCTATTTATATATTTTTTTTTGAGGTGGAGTCTTGCTATGTTACCCAAATTGTTCAGCACCATGAGTAGTTGGGGTTATAGGTGTGTGCCACCATACCTGGCTTAGTATTTCCCTTATACAGAGTGATAGAGTTAAAAAGTGGTTAATATGTTATTGCATGTGTGAACAAATAAAAACACTTTCCCATGTGGCTAATTATTTTATAATTAAGCAAAAAAAAAAAAAAGGTGGGGGATATAGGAAATGCTAAGTAAAAATAGAATTCTTCAGAGATGTAGTGAACATCTTAGGTGATACATGCATATACATGTGTGTGTGTATATATATAAATACATACATCTATTTCTCATGTCATTTGGAGCTCTGGAAACTAGGTCAATAAATATTTATTAAGTACTTATTTTAAAAAAAAATGACATAAAAAGAAATGTAAGACATAGTGTCTATTCTAAAAACAATGTGTGCCTAACAAGATGTCCCAAGATAAAAACAGGAAATGTTACATGGTCTAATAATATATTTATTTCATTGAGAGATTAATTTTAGGGATAACTCAAATTGAATGGGAACATTTTATATTAGGTTTCAGATAAGATCTCCTAGAATAAAAAAAAGATTTGAGCTGGGCTTAGAAGTATTTCCATGAGTGGAGAAGAAAAGGAATCAGTTAGCTAGCTATACATCCCCAGATTATAAAATCTCAAATCATGAAGCTGAAAAATTTGGGAAATACTCAATTTTAGCACCACACACTGGCATTAAAATCTTCAACACATGAGCCTTGAGGGCACACTGAAGATCCAAACCATAACAGGGTCTAACTCTAATATATTTAGTGAAAAATAGAGGGATTACTTGATACCTGTTCACAAATCATATAGCTAGATATGATTTGACTTAATAATGTATCTCAAATGTAGTATATGCCAAACTTCTCAAGCTTTCTTAAATATGCTCTATCCTACCTCTCATCACACTGATGACAACTCCTGTCTTTGATTTTTCTACACCAAGACATCTGAAATCATCCTTGATTCCTCTTTTTCTGTTATGTTCAACATCCATTCTATCAGGGAATTAATCTGGCCCTGTCTCCTAAATTTATTCAGCATTTGACCGTTTTGCACCACTTCCACTGCTATTACACTGGCACAAGCAGCCATGAACTACTGTATTACTACAATCGCCCCGCATCTGTTTTCCTGCTTCTACCCCTTTCTTCCTAAGTCTAGTCTCTAAAGCTGGGGATGATAAACTATTTTTATATAGGACCAGCTACTCCATCATTAGCCTGATAGTAGCCATAGATAATACATGAATGAATGGATACAACTGTATTCTGATAAAACTGGATTTATAAAAAGAGGTGGCAAACTAGACTTGGACTCCAGACCGTGATTTGCCAGTCCTTGTTCTGATACATACATAGTTATGCTCTTCTATATAAAATTCTCTACCTATAATTCTCCATTGAACCCGTCTCACATATAGGAAGTACCTAAGGCCTTTACTTCTCCCTTGTTCTCCAAGATGAGAATGCTCCCGATGTGTTTGAGAAACATCACAGTGTGATTAATAAAAAAAAGGAGGACAGCCAGGCATGGTGGCACATGCCTGTAATCCCAACTACTTGGGAGGCTGAGGCAGGAGGATCACAAGTTCAAAACCAGCCTCAGCAATTTAGCAAGGCCCTAAGCAACTCAGTGAGACCCTGTCTCTAAATAAAGTATTTAATAAAAGGACTGGAGATATGACTTAGTGGTTAAGCACCCCTGGGTTCAATCCCCAGTATCAAAAAAAAATAAATAAATACAAAAAATAAAAAGAAGAGGACTATGTATAATGGGAAGCAATTCTAGAAGTATCTGCTACAGTGCTGGGCATAGTGATGTGCACTAAGGTCCCAGCTACTTGGGAGGCTGAGAAAGGAGGATCACAAACCAAGACCAGTAGGGACATTAGTGATGCCCTGTTTTAAAAAAAATTACCTGCTGCTAGTAGTGTTCATAGTCTATGGCATTGCTTCATTCAGTAAATGTTCATTAACATAGTGGTAACTATTTCCTTCAAAAAAAGAAAAACTCAGCAGAATAAAACTTAGAAGTCTTAGTACATAAACACTGAACCACAACATTTTAAATCAATTGCATAGTTTCTCTAGTTAGAATACTAGGTTTCAAAGGCTCTTTGTCCATTTTTACTGTCAGATTTAGCAATAATATGACCATTAAGGCTGCTTGAAGGTGTTCAGCAGTTAAAACAACCACCTTTTCTCAGATGCATAGTTTTATTTTTATACATGAAAGTTAAAAGTAAGGGACATGGCTTGACAACATTTCATTTGGAAAAACAGAATCTGATTTTCTTTTTTGGAAGGAGCTTAACATGAGCCAAGAGTGAAATTGCTATTTAAGAAAGGGAGAGGACTAGGGTATAACTCAGTGGCAAAGCACTTACCTAGGATGTTTGAGGCTCTGGGTTTGACCCCCAGCACTGCAGAAAACAAAAAACAAAAAGAAGGAGGGGCAAAAGAAGGGGAGGGGACCTTTCTCCGGCTATTTAGAAGTATAATGTCAAGCACATGGAAATAATTTGCTCTCTGTATTTTACAGGAATACCTAACCCATATGAGAACATATTTTTATTTCTAACACTAAGAATAGGATTTTCTTAAAAAAAACTCAAACTATGTCATGATTTATTATATAACTAGTGTAAGACTGATAATATTTTTAAGGGGAGGAGACTATACAGAGCTTACACTTTGGAGTTTGTGGGGAATGTCTCATCTAGTTTTGTGAATGTTGTCTATAGATTTTGGTTTTGCTGACTAGTTTTTATTAACAATTTAGATTAATTGAATAATTGTTGCTGCCACCATTTTCTAGAATAAGGTTTTTAATGTTTACAAAATGCAATTTTTGTACAGAGGCCTTTTCCTTCTTTTCTTTAATGACTCTATTGTGCTGTTTTGGATAATACTACTTTATAATGTTCCAAACTTTTTTTAGAGATTGGCTGTGGGAGAACTAACTGAAAATGGTTTGACATTAGAAGAATGGCTACCATCAACATGGATTACAGATACTATTCCCCGTAGATGTCCATTTGTGCCACAGATGGGTGATGAGGTACTTTTAAAGTTTTTAATTATTCTTTGTGATTTTTGTTTGTTTTTTGTTTCACTTATTTGTTTGATTAATAATAACAACCTGGAACATTTCATAGCTCTTGAAACCCAACTGTAGAAGACTGCAAAAGGTTCATACAGATATCTCATTCTAAATGTTCATAGCTGTGTATGGAGAAAGGACAATTAGGAGGAAAGATTTAAGACTACTATAAATTTGTAATCATCTAAATATTATTATAAGATAATGAAAGCTTTTTTTTAAGACTGCTATAAATTTGTAATCATCTAAATATTAGAATGGAAGCTTTGTTGACATTTATTACCAGGTGTGGTGGCACACACCTGTAATCCCAGCAACTCAGGAGGCTGAAGAAGGAGAATTACGAATTCAAGGCCAACCTGGGCAACTTAGTAAGACACTGTCTGAAAATAAAAAAGACTGGGGAAGTAGCTCAGTGGCAGAGTCTTTCTGGGCTTAATCACCAGTAATGCTTTTCTTTTTTTCTTCAAAAAAAATTTTTTTTTAATATTTTAATAAAGATTTTATTTCTAGTTTTCTTTCTAAAGAAATATATTAAATATATGTTAATATATTTGTTTTTCTTAATTTAAAAATTAAACATATAGCATGGTAAAAATTAAATTTAGCACTTTCTTGCATATAATTTTATGTCAAAAAAATTTCATTCAAGGCTGTTAGGCAGGGGCCTTATTTCTGAATTATACTTTCGACCCTTTCTTTCACTTTTCTTTTTTTTTTCTTTTTTCTTTTTTTTTTTTTTTGTGGTGCTGGGGATTGAACCCAGGGCCTTGTGCTTGCAAGGCAGGCACTCTATCAACTGAGCTATATCCCCGGCCCCCTGTTTCACTTTTAAAAAAATACAATTGGCACCTCTTGCTGGGCACTGTGGTGCAAGCCTGTAATCCCAGAAACTTGGGAGGCTGAGGCAGGAAGATCGCAACTTCAAAGCTAGCCTCAGCAACTTAGTGAGACCCTGTCTCAAAATAAAAAAGGGCTGGTGATGTAGCTTAGTGGTTGAACCCCTCTGGGTTCAATTCCTGGGACCAGAAAAGAAAAGGAAAAAATTGGCACTCCCATTTTAGGATGTGTACTTTATAAACTTAGAATGGAAATGTAAGGATTTAGATCAAAAGTTCTCATTTGGGGTCATGTTTCCTTATTTTATACAGAGATGTAGCTTTATCTGATGTCTGACAGAGTGACAGTAATAAAAACTGTGAAGAAGCTGCTTACATCCCTAATTTGTGCTGAAGTGGTAACTGACAGTTAAAAAAGGAAAACAAAAACTTTAAAGCAAGAGTGACTCTGAAGGACAGTCTGGAATAATTTTTTTAGACATCCTGTTTGTGTCAAAAGATTTGAGGAACTTGGAGCATTACACACTGTTATGGTTTAAGTGAAATATAATGATTGGTCTTACAGATCCTACAGCATTAAGAAGAGGCTAAATTATATTTACTATGGTATTTCAAGATTGTCAGAGGTTTATAACTCCTTATTAAATGATTTCCTTTCAAATTGCTTATGTTGTATTTTTGGGTGTTGGTGTTTGAACAGGTAAATCCTTTCTATTCAGCACTATTCCTCCATTTGAAGTTGCATACAACTGAAGTGGCAATGAATAGAGTGAAAGTAGTAGGAAAAGTGGCTAGTCCAAAGTCTTACTAAGAACTTAATAGCATTTTTCAACAAACTTTTTAAATTTTTAGTGCTGAGAATAATACTTGGTGTCAAACTACTGTATTCAAGTAATTGACAGTTGTTAGAAGTCACCTAAATTTGACTTCATGAAAGGAGAATAAACACATGCTGTGCTTGCTATCTTACAAAGATTTTTATGTTAAGGATCAAGTTAGATAAAATATGTGAAAATATATTTTTTATTTTGGAAGTTTCTGCATATATTTAAAGTACCTGCCTAAAATGTAATAAAAAAGTAGGTGAACATAAACTTATGATTCCTGGTTACAAGTGATTTTATTATGCAAGAGAAATTAATTTACTTTGAACCTAATAATAGAATGATGAAATAAAAAAATAATGTCCCATCTTAAATTTCTAAGTGTATACCAAACTAATGCTATTTAGAACACTGGTTTTGATTAAGTGGTGCTAAGGCAATTTGAGGAACTGAGGGGGGAAAAGTCAATATCAAAATATCATTAGCTTAGAAGACAGATTTTCTCTGCAATTTTAGTCATATCTTGGATCTTGGAAACATATCCAGGTTTTAAAATTATGGTTTTTATTTGGTTTTTAGGTTTATTATTTCCGACAAGGACATGAAGCATATGTTGAAATGGCCCGGAAAAATAAAATTTATAGTATCAATCCTAAAAAACAGCCATGGCATAAAATGGAACTACGGGTATGGTATTCATTATGTAACCCCAAAGATTCATTTAGGGGTTATGGAGAAAATTGTATTAAGAGTTACTGTTTTCACTATAAGAAACTGTATCATGAAGATCCCTTGTTTAATTGAAACAGTTCTGCAGATTAGAAGGGGTTTGGTTTTCAGTCAGAGAAACACAAAATCAAGTTTATATTCACTGATACACTTTATAAATTGGGTCCAAAATTTGGTCATAGTGAAAATTAGATAACACTAATGTCTAAGGTAAACTTTATATATGTCATTTGATGAGTGCCTTTAGATTTATCAACAGGAGTTCGAAATTATCTAGCATTCCTTGAAACTAAGTTGGAAAACTACTATATTTTATTAAAAAAAAATTGCAGTGCAACCTGTAAACCATAAAGTGCATAAATCTTAAAGACATAGCTCAATGAATTTTTACATATACACAGTAATTACCATGCAGATGAATGTTAGCAGTCTGTTTTGTGGTTTACTTTGTAAATGTGATTTCTTATTTTCTATATCTTAGGAACAAGAACTGATGAAAATTGTTGGCATAAAGTATGAAGTGGGATTACCTACACTTTGCTGCCTTAAACTTGCTTTTCTAGATCCTGATACTGGTAAACTGACTGGTGGATCATTTACCATGAAGTAAGGACTATTGAAAGAGCCAGTGGTTTCTTAGTATTGTAGATTGTTTTTTAAGATTCAGATAAATTTGAACATGTTTTGGATATTTTTACCTAAAATGTAATCTAATTAATTTGTTTCCATTTGTAATTAGATACCACGATATGCCTGATGTTATAGATTTCCTAGTCTTGAGACAACAATTTGATGATGCAAAGTATAGGCGGTGGAATATAGGTGGGTGATATATATTCAGAAGTCATGGATGTTTGATGTCTTCTTTTCAACCCAATAATTGATTTACTCTTTTTCATAATTTAGGAAAAGATATCTTGCCATTCATAATAATGTTAATAACAGAGTATGATATGTATTAGAGGTATTTTTAAGTTTTGCTTAAGATTGAAAATACTTTAGTTGATGCTTAAATTTCATACCATTTTATCTCTTACATTTGGTAACTTTGTTTATAAGATTATTTATAATTTTTCCTTTCAAGTATTTTACATGTTGAATTAAGTATCCAAAAACATTAATAATAACAATTCATATTTGATATCAGAAGAAGCCTTAACATGATGATTTGGACTGGGACTAAAGCTAAACTGACTTTATTTCTTTTTATTATTCTTAACTCTTATAATCTTTAAAAATAATATTTTAAAGTAATATTGTAAAGTTTCAAAAAAAAGTTTGAAATCATAATATCTCAGGCATTTAAGTTGTATTTATTTATGTATAAATGGATGATATGTATTAAGTAGTTCTTAAAAATTTGAGATAAAGCCACTGTCACCTTGGAGTGCAGTCTGGTGTACAGATGGTTCATATGGTTTAGCAAAGCACATCAATTGATACATTAGTTATCTTATGTATTAGTTATCAATGACCTCCAGTGTCATTGGAAGACATTGGCATAGTGATTTATCATTTATTAGTCTTGGTAAACTTGGTTTAAAAAGAACTGGCCCAGGTACTGTGATTCATGCCTATAATCTCAGTGGCTGGAGAGACTGAGGCAAGAGGATTTAAGTTCAGGGCCAACCTCAGCAACTTAGTGAGACCCTGTCTCAAAAAAATAAAAAGGTCTGAGGGTGTGTCTCAATGGCAGAATTATCTGGGTTCAATCCCCAGTACCCTGCTTCCCCCAAAAAACATGAATAATAATTTTTAGTTTAGCCTTTGCTTAGAAACGTTTTAAGGGTTACTCTGAGAAAGTAGTCTTCGTTCTTTGCTTGACTTTATTATTAGTCTGCAGATACTTCATTGTGGTTAAACTTGAATTTTCCAGTTCTTCCTCTTTAACCTAATATCATCAGTCTGTGTAGGGTCATAATAGGTCTGTAAAACTCATAATTATTTTTACAGGAAACCTTGTGGTGTCAAGAACACTGTTTATAAAATTATAAGTGTGCGTATTAAATACCTCTTCCCCCAGTATGGCTGATTTAACTTATTTTTCAATTATGTGGGTCACTTTCTGTGTTGCAGTTTCAATACCTTAAGACTTATACTTTAGGAAAAGGCAATTAACCGCAACAAACACACATTTCAGAGTAATGAGACAGCCTTTGTTCTTGTGCAGGTGACCGTTTCAGATCAGTCATAGATGATGCCTGGTGGTTTGGAACAATTGAAAGCCAGGAACCTCTTCAGCCTGAATACCCTGATAGTTTGTTTCAGTGCTATAATGTTTGGTAAGGAAATATTTGTGTTTTTTATTAGGCCAGTCTTGCTTTGAAATATTTCTCCATCTATTAAGAAAGGGGTAAAGGTATTTCTTGCAAACACTAAAGCAATTATTTTTAAGTTATTTATAAAAATTGTAATATGCAAATTTTTTAATGTAAAAAATTTCCTTTCTTAAAGCTGGGACAATGGAGATACAGAAAAGATGAGTCCTTGGGATATGGAGCTTATACCTAATAATGGTAAGTATATGTTAGACTTTATGCATCAACCTTATGAAGTTGATTTCTTAAATAAGAAATGTGATTTGTTAACTCACTACCACATAAGGTTGTTGTGATGATCTTAACAGGAAATATTAATCAGCAAATATTTGCTGTACATCCATATTGACCCCAAAGGTTAGGGAGGCTCAGCAGCAAACAAGATAGACATATTCCTTGCCTACTGGAATTTATAATTTAACAGGGAGGATTGAAATAAATTTATTACAGCAAAATATTAAAGTTTTTTATTAGTTGTTATTCATCCCTAAAAATGAGCATTTTAGGGACATTTTTGTAACTCCAGAAGAATAATTAAAAGTATAACATAAGAGTTTAAAGGTCGTGCTTTATAGATTCATGTGCTCGCGCTGCCATTTTCTATGTGATCTTGGCAAGTTCCATAAAGTCTTAAAACCTCAGTTTTTTAGGACTTAGCCTTTGATTATTTAAACAAATACCTTTCTTATAGGGCTGCTTTGAGGATTAAATGGCATCATGTGTATAAAGTGCTTATTATAGAGCCTGACACATGTAAGAGCTCAATGAAGAGGTAGTTGTAATTAATAATAACCATCATCTTGCATATTGTCTGACACACTCAGGATTTGGGAGTTAGCCCTAGGCAGTGAGTATGACATCTTCCTTATACTGAGAAAAGGTGGGTATGGCTGAAGCATGGAGATTCCATTTTCTTTCTATCTCATTACCTGTTTTGTTTCAATTTTTAAAAAATACAACACACACAATTAAATATGCCTAAAAAGATTGAAGTGACATATTATAAATTATTAGTGATTATTTTATAGAGGGTAGAATTATGAGGACTTCATAAATTATCTCTTACATTCCATATTGTTTGAGTTTTTAACAATACATTACTTTTGTTATCAGATAAAAATCAAGATCTTTAAAAAAGAATAAAATAGTCTGATTTGTAATATAGTAGAAATAATCATTTATAAATGGAATTAGTCAGTAGTTATACTCTAAAAAGTCAGAAAAGATAGAACTCTTGGGGAAGTTAACTCAGTCTGGGAAATCTTAGAAATGTGAAAATGGTCATATTGATATCATTTGTCTAAGATTAGTTTTTTGTATAAATTATCACTGAAAATGTAATACCAATAAGATATTTTTCATCTCACTGCTAAATTAGAGCTGTTTAAAACTACAAAATATCTTTACTTGCAAACATCTTACATGTCTTATCTGGTTTTGTCTCTTTCTCGTGTAAGTTTGAATTTGAAGTCATGTTGGACTATGTTGAATTCAATAATAGGGCTAATATGAGAGTAGTGAAACTGGTGTTCTAATACCTTGGGTTTTTATAAATGAATTAGTTACACTGATTTACTATGCTTTTCCTATCTAAATATATCTCTGTATGGTGTTGGTTGGATGTTGTTTTTGTTGTATTTGTATGCATAGAGTTTAGTTACGTGTAACGAAGAAGAATTTTATAAATAAACATTGGCATATTTCCCAGATGAAGTCTAGTCCAAAGGGATTACCTGGCATATTTGTAGATTTTGTCATCACCACCTCTAATGATTTTCTAAGCTAAAATGTTAAAGGTTTAGACATGAGAAAAGCTTACTTTTATCACTTCAGAGTAAAAACAAGGATTATCTGTTAGTATACACAATTCTGTTTCTACATGAGAAAATTATTTACTTTGATTGAAGTATTCTTGAAAAATGTTTTCTTTAGTTCATTTTCACCTCATGTGTTTTATTAAAGCAAATGTGGCAATTAAATTATGAAATGATTTAGAAAACTGAGATTTGCATCTTTTTATAAAAATGTTTTTTCTGTAACTACATTACAGAACAAGTTTTCAGGTGTAATTTTGGAGAAGTAATAATGATGATTCAGAGGATAATTTATAAATTTAGTATCCTTTAAAAATAATTTAAATTTTATTAACCCTTGAAATATATTTTCCTTTATGAAAATGAAGGATGAATTTACCAAATATTTATAAAACTATAATATTGTGACTTTATCAGTTTTGCTTTCTAAAGGTAACCTAAACATTAATTACCAAATTTTCACTGATCTTCTTTTTTACTCTTCAGCTGTATTTCCAGAAGAACTAGGTACCAGTGTTCCCTTAACTGATGTTGAATGCAGATCATTAATCTATAAACCTCTTGATGGAGAATGGGGTACCAATCCCAGGGATGAAGAATGTGAAAGAATCGTTGCAGGAATAAATCAGTTGATGACGCTAGGTAAATACCAACAACACAGAAGTATAGAAATGGGGAAAAGGCGAAAAGCAAACTACAGTAAAAACACTATGCCAGCAAAAAAAATAAATAAATAAAATTCTACAGTGCTTTTCAAGCATTTTAATGGGAATATTTTTTGAATGAGATCTTAATGTAGGATTTAAGTATCTAAAACAGATATAAATCAGATTTCTCTGCTGAATTTCAGAACAAGGGTCTCTGATAAATGCCAGAAATATCTAAAAAATCTGGATCCTCCACAATCCAGTTTGAAAAGCCTTGGCATATTCAAACTGACATGATGTAAACTGGAGAGGAGTATTGGAAGCTAAATTTTAAATATATAAATAGTTGTACCAGTTTTCCCCCAACTATATTACACATATATAAGATGATCTTTTTAAGGGGAGAGAACTTAAGGGTGTACGAACTGATAGGCATCATTAAAAAAAAAAAAAAAAAAAAAACTACAAAACTTCATTATCTAAATTCTGGACTTCCAAAGTAACTCTCAGCTAGTTTGGTTTGTAGCAACCCACTCTGGCAGGAAGCAATTAGCTTCAAAGAGAAATAAACATGAGTAAGAAGAGCTGAATATAATGGAGACATAGATTGTAGGATATTCAAATCCGACAGCTTTGTTTTTTGAGGTGCTGTGAAATTAAATCCAGGGCCTTGTAGGCAAATGCTAGACCAATGCCCTGTCACTGAGATATATTCTCAGCCCTTACAAAATGGCAACAGTTTTATCTTAAGCCATTTTATCAGTATTTTAGGTAAGAAGTAGTTTTACATGTGAGTGAGTAAAAAAATAGGGATTTTAACTACAATTCTAGTTTTTGCTCTACCAGCTTACTTTATGCCTTTGAATTAGTTATACTGAGTCAAAAATTTCTGAATTTGTTTCCTTCTCTCTCACTGCCTGATATTTCACAGAGTAATGTAAGAATGAGATAAGGCAGTAAGATTTGAGAAAGGTCACATTCAAATGCAATATGGTAATGATGGAATGGCTGTATCAAATATATAGATTCAGGGATCACCGGCTATCAGTTGTAGAAATAAATGTGTTCTTAATAAATCAGTTGTAGGTATTTTTTTCATAGATTCGTTAGGGTATTTATTTGTCTTACCCAATCTATGAATTAAAAATATCCCCATATTTTTGCAATATAAATGTAATAAAAAAATAAGACTTTGTGTTAGTTAAGCTATGTAAATTTAAAGAAAAGATAGTGTCAGACTGTTTATATGAATTAACTTAGTCTTAATTTGAGCAGAGTTTCTTTTGAATTATATTGAACATACAAAAATAATTTTTAAAATTTATTTATTTTAGATATTGCTTCAGCATTTGTGGCCCCTGTGGATCTGCAAGCTTATCCCATGTACTGTACTGTAGTGGCATATCCAACGGATCTAAGTACAATTAAACAAAGACTGGAAAACAGGTTTTACAGGTTAGAACCGTTTGATGTGAATGCTACCAAAAGGAAGCTAAATGATCCTTTTACTCTTTGGCCAATCTTGTACAGCTTTGTTTCTTTGTTTATATGTTTACAAATGTACATATAAAACACCTGGGGAGCATGTTGAAAGGTAGGATCTGATTTAGTAGGTTGGATAGGATATGATAGTCTACATTTTTAACAAGTCCCCTATAATCTTGATTCCGCTTGTTAATTTGAATATAATTCCTGAATACAATTTTTTCTAGATGTGATATGACTTGATGCTTATTTTCTTCATATGGTACTTTATAAAGCGAGCCAAAGTATTTAATTTTCTCTTAGATAGCACATTAGAATTTTTGTTTGTTCATAGATTTTTCTTAAAATATCAAAAGTTATCTTTGCTTATATTCAGCTTATGAATACTTTTGAAAAATGCAATAGAAAAGATCAGTTTTTCATAATTGAAGACTACTGTGAAAAATAACTAGAGTTAAAACACTAGATGTAATTTCAGTTAAATTCGTTTTTTTCCAGTTAACGGTTTTGATAAACATTGAGTTCTTAATCTTGGAAAATTTTTTTTGCAAGTTTTTTTTTTCCCCCCCAAAAAAACATTACCTGAAATGTTTTCTCAAAATTAATCTATAGTGTTCACATAATGAAATTGCATTTATAGTTTTGATTTTTTTATATGACTTTTGCCTTGGCAGGCCAACAACATTTTAATTCAAATAATATTGCACTAGAGCTTTCTTTTTATGACTAATTTAAATCCTGCAGTTCTTTGCATTCTTTGTGTTAAATTAGGGAGTTTTTGTTCATAATCAGTACTCACACTTTTCTGTATAAAATGTGCCTTTGGTTTTTTTATTACTTGAACTGTTTTGGGGTACCTGGCACTGAAAATGGCATTTGTTCTTACTTCTTAACAGGGTTAAGCAGCAGTGTTACTGGCATCTGGGGCTGGAAAATTCTTCACTGTGAGGGGCTTTTTTGTACTTCCACCCATGAGATGCCAATAGTAGCCCCTAGGGTTGACTTTTTTTTTTTTTGGTACTGGGGAATGAACCCAGGGGCACTCGACCACTGAGTCACATTCCCAGCCCTATTTTGTATTTTATGTAGAGACAGGGTCTCACTGAGTTGCTTAGGGCCTTGCTAAGTTGCTAAGGCTGGCTTTGAACTCGGAGTCCTCCTGCCTCAGCCTCCCAAGTGCTGGGATTACAGGCGTGCGCCACCGCGCCCAGCAAGGTTGACGTTTAAAATGTATGTAGACATTACCAAATGTCTTCTGGTGGGTGGGGCATTCTTGTTTGAGAACCACTGCAGTAATGAAAACAAAGATGATAGACTTCAGGTTTAATAGATTTTCCTGATCTTGCTAGGTGTACTTGCTATTACATTATTGATAGTTCATTAAAAGCAAGAGATGAAAAGGAAATCCCCTATTACCCCATAATATGTTTCACTTAGCCATCTACTCTAAGCATACTTATCTTTTTCAATGTCATCTATAGAAGTTTAAGATAAAAAATGAAGAAGAAATTCTTAACTATATTCCTAGAACTAAATTACTAAAGGTTAAGATTTATACCTAGTACTTCAGAAATTGGAACAAGACATAGGAGGATTAGACGGAGAGAGAATTACTTTTATACACTAGAAGTTGGACTACACAGCTGAAAAGATAAGGAGCTGGCATATCTGACTCTTGCTGTGGATGTTTTTTCTCAGAAACACTGCTGAACATGATAATTGCTAAAGTGTACTTTATATCAAGATACGTATAGCTTAAATAGGATTGTTTAGCATTAGCCAATTTGAAACTTGGTACATACATAAATTAAAAATCAACTGTTTTTCAACCTGATAATATAGTTATAAACTTGAGTTGTGTTCTTATTTAATACAATGATTCCTTCATGTTGTATTTCACAGATTAATTTTTTTTCTCCTCTTCTTAAAGTTTTTATTTTTCCCCTCTGATATTTTTCATTCAGTATCTGTGAAACTACTACTACTGTCTGTTTGCCCTACGAGTAATATTCTGGTGCCTTATTTTACAGAGTTTTCTATGTGGTACACTGAAGATGTCTCTAATTCTTTTATTAGAATGAACCCTATGAATCAACTTGAAATGTGCAGTTTCTTTGTATGCTTTTATATTTAACCTTTTAATTCCATATAACTATTTTTGTTTACAAATCAGCAAGATAATTTTTTTTAAATGTATACTTTATTAATTCAGGCCACAATTGGATGATATTCTCAGAAGTCATCTTTGGAGTTTTCTTTCCTTTCAGAAATAAAATTATAAAGCATCAGAATAATTTAGCATTGTCAATTAAATGTTCAAAAAATAATTCTCAGGTTTCTTATAATACACTCATGTTTTTGTTTTTTATCTTGTAAGCAGGCAATTGATTGACCTCTCATTTTTACATGTCATTCGATTACTAGCACCATAATTAGATTAAATTGTTTCCTTTTATATATGCAAGTTAGAGGTACTTACTATTTTTTTTTTTTAAAAGGTACCATACAGGACAGAAATATGTACACCAAAAACTAAAAACTTTTTTCTCTATCTCTACTCCCACCTCTTCCCCTATAGGCATTTCCCCTGCTGAAAAGAAGGCATTGTTAATAGTCTAGTGTCCTATTCTAGATACATTTTCTTTAGAGGTAGATAATGTCACTCCTCTTTTTATCCTCTAAAACAAATGGGATTATGCTGTTTTGAAAATAGCTATTTAAGGTGTGAGTGATATAATTGGATTAAGACTGAAATTCATAAGTTAGAATGTCTTAGTTTTAAATTGTGTACACATATTTCTAAATATGTTGAGATTAAGACTTCTATATTTTGGTTTTTTAAAGGCGGGTTTCTTCCCTAATGTGGGAAGTTCGATACATAGAGCATAACACTCGAACATTTAATGAGCCGGGAAGCCCAATTGTGAAATCTGCTAAATTTGTGACTGATCTTCTTCTACATTTTGTAAAGTGAGTTATTTATTCATACTTAATTATAACAGTTAGAATTAATGGCACTGTTTAAAAATGTAAAATGTCAGATTGTAAAATACAATAATTTTTTACATGTATAATGCTGTCACATAAATATAGTTCCTGAAAATACAAAGCCTGTATCTTAAGGAAAAAAAATTGAATGTAAAAGATGTGAACTAAAAACATTTAGTCATAAAATCATAAAAATGCATTACGTTTGTATTCTGCAGTTTAAAAACATGGATCTTTTTCTCATTTTAGCCTGTTGGATAGTAAAAAAATAACTAAAGGTAATTTTTTTTATCTTCATTAGCTCTTTCAATCTCAAAGGTGGGAAAGATCATTGGCTAAAATTTTTGGATGAGTGAACTAATTGGAGGTTAACTTGTACAAGATTGTGAACAGATATTTAGGTAATCCAGCCAGATACTGAATTTTCAAGAGTCATCTTCTCAATTCAAGTTTATTTCCTTGTTCATTGATTCTATAGCAAGAGTGATAACTACAGTTTAAGGCAGACGTACCTTTCCTTCCTTTTTATGTGGACTTTATGTAGCCGTAGAATGAATTGAGCCTTCTAAATTGAAGCCAGAGACAGGAATCATGTTTTTGGTACAAAGGATTGTTCTAATTTTGTATTGCTTTTACTTTTTATATTAATGTATATTAGATCCCCACCCCCTTTTGTTAAGAAGAGGTAACAGTGTATTTAAATACCTTATTTAACTCGTCTGTTGTCAGCTTTCACTTTTTCGTAAGGGGATTATTCAGACTTTTTTTTAAAAAAGCATTTCCAGCTTCATTCTCATTTTTTCACATAATCTTACAATCCTTTTTCCTGGGAATATTTGGTATTTTTTGCTAAGAAATGCAGGTAATTTCAAAATAAGGAAATAACAAAACAAAAACAATTAGTAAGATAACTCTGTCTTTCCTCTGCATTATTCTCTTAAGAAATCTTTTGCTCTCCAAATAGTTTTAGGGACTTTACTTGCTTTTTTTCAATGAATTTAGTATTCAAGCATTACTTTGTGTTAGAAAACTCTTTTGTAATTTTTCAAGTTCTAAGTATATGCATGTACATCTTTTTTCAGAGATGAATTCTGAATCACATGAGATAACATACTCATGTTTCAGTGAAATAATTTAGATCAAGATTGTTTTTACATTTTAAATAGTCTGAAAATGCATTTCTGTCATGTTTTGAAGTGTAAATTAATATAATTTCAAGCATTTATGCTAGGTATTTTAAAAAACATAAATGCCTGGTATGTATATAATTTGTTAAACATATTTATCTGACAGTAATTTTAAAAATGTAAAGTGTTCCTTGAAATTTTCATCATTGCATTTTTTAATTGAGTTATTGGGCAAAGTTTCATGCACTAAGTATAAACAGTGATATAATGTATACTTGGAGATACAAATAATCATATTTTTACTCTTTTAATACACTTTCATGGGCCAGTAAACATGCAATTGAAATAGTACAAGGAAAACTGTGATAAGAAAAGAAGTGTATGAAAGTTTAGATGAGGGGGTCACTTCTGATTTTGATAGTAGAGGTTCAGATACACGGAAGTATGTTAAGAAGGTGTTATAGACAAGATAGATACTAATGTATTCAGGATAAGTTAGATGAAAAGAAAGTCATTCCAGGGTTAAGCAGTAGCCTAAAGTAGGAAAGTAAAGAGTTATTAAGAGTAATTTCAGTTGGTGAAGTAGAAAATATAGCAGAAGTTATAGGAATATAGTGCTACTATATATAGTTGGGGATAGATGATGGAAAGCGTTGAGTGCCAACCTAAGGAACTAGACCCTTATTTATTTATTTAGGTAGGTAGGTAGGTAGGTACCAGGGATTGAACCCAGGGTCACCTAACCACTGAGCCACATCCCCAGCCCTTTTTAAAATATTTTATTTAGAGGCAGTGTCTCACTGAATTGCTTAAGGCTTTGCTAAAGTGCTGAAACTGGCTTTGAGCTTGTGGTCTTCCTGCCTCAGCCCCTGAGCCTTTGGGATTACAGGAGGAACTAGACTTTTAAAGTAAGATTCCAGGAGCAATATTTGAACATAGAAGAAGTTGTTTACACTGTGCCTTAAAAGCATTCATTTGACTACAATGTCTAATGTTAGTTTATCAAGAAGAGTCAAAAAGCATAAATAGCAGATTGGCTTCTACAGGTAACCAAAGAGTAGGTGATAAGGGCATAATTTGTGGAAGTGAGAGAAGGGCAGATGCCAAGATATTTTTGAGAATAGAATTCAGTTTTGAGTTTTGAGGAAGCAAGGGACAGATATTGAAAACTCAAGATTTTTGTTACTGTTAGAATGGTGTGCTGTTTAAAAAAAATGAAAATTAACAGAGGGAGAGAGTGGGAAGTGATAATTAGGTCTAGACATGGAATTTTAGGTGGTGATGTCAAGAGAAGATGACTAAGGACAAAAATTCATGGAATGCCTCTATTTAACAACAAACAAAGGAATGAGAATATGTGAGGTGTAATTGAAGCGGAAGGAATGGAAGATGGCAGTAACCTTAGCAAATTTAGGGAGTCAAAAGTTGGGTTTGACACAATGAAATAAGGCAGGAAGTATGACATGGTATACTGTGTGCTTCTTGGGTATCCAAGTCAACAAATGGAGAAATGCTTTAAAGCCTCAATTTTACTCTTAAAATCTGGTTTTAAGAACAAAAGAAAAACCTCATGGCTTTAGTCTTACATATTAATGTTTTCTTGCTATTTAGGGATCAAACTTGTTATAACATAATTCCACTTTATAATTCAATGAAGAAGAAGGTTTTGTCTGACTCTGAGGTATGTAATATTTCATTATGATTACATTAATATTGTTATATATAAAAAGAAACTTACACATATACATATTATAATTTTAAAGTAAAAACTTCCTGAAAATTATTTTTTGCCCAGTACTATTAACTTCTTAATAAAATGGTATTCAGTATTTTCTTGTTAAAGTTAAAAAAAGGGAGACCTGATGGGTCAGTAAATTGACCCAGCTTATATATTAAGTTTTCTAAAGTATAAAAGAAATAATTTCTAAGTAAACTATTGAGTGTAATGAAACCTAAAATGTTTTATAAATTTGATCTATTCTTGGTTCAAAGGAAGAAGAGAAAGATGCTGATGTGCCAGGAACTTCTACCCGAAAAAGAAAGGTAATTAGTTTTTGTTTTTTGCAGAGGTATTTTATGCAAGTTAAAAATATATTAAGAGTTTGTGTTTTTGTTTTTGTTATTTTTAACTCTTAGCATTTTTTTTTTTTCTTTTGTGACAGGGGCACATACCAGGGATTGAACTCAGGGGCACTCAACCACTGAGCCACATCCCCAGCCCTATTTTGTATTTTATTTAGAGATAGGGTCTCACTGAGTTACTTAGTACCTCACTTTTGCTAAGGCCACCTTTGAACTCAAAATCCTTCTGTCTCAGCCTCCTGAGCTGCTGGGATTATAGGCACGCGCCACCATGCCGGGTTCCTCTGAGGTTTTAAAGGCAGATTAAGTATTACTTTCAAATCAGTTGCAGTCAGAAAATTCATGTTTTTCAGAACTAGGTAAATGGTATGGACTTTTTAAAAAATATTTTTTAGTTGTCTTTGGACCTTTATTTTATTTATTTCTTCATATGCGGTACTGAGAATTGAACCCAGTGCTGTGCACACACACGAGGCAAGCTCTCTAGCCCTGGATATTTTTTTTATTTGTATTACTATATGTTACAAGTTGAGCATCCCTAATTCGAATATAAAACTCATAATGCACAATGGGTTTGTTGGGGTTTTTTTTTTGTTTTTTTGTTTTTTTCCCACATGGGTGCTCAAAAACTTTTGTATTTTGGAGCCTTTTGGTTTTCAAATTTTTGGATTAGGAATGTTCAACCAGTGAAGTCTGCAAATGTTCCCACATCCAAAATACTTCAAGTCCCAAGCATTTCAAGAATGGGATACTCAACCTGTACCTAATTATGTAAGACTCCATTAAAAGTACAAATTAAGTCACATGATGGGAATCATGCCTGTGCTCTCACATACTCTAGAGGCTGAGTCAGGAGAATCACAAGTTTGAGGCCAGTCTGGGCAATTTAGGGAGATCTTTTCTCAGAAATAAAAAGGGCTGGGGATGTATGTAGCTCAGTGGTAAAGTGCTTGCCTAGTATGTTCTAGACCCTGAGATCAACACCCAGCACTTGGGGGAAGGGGTACAAATTGTATTGTGTAAGGGCCATTTTATTAATATATTTGAATGTTTTTATTTCAGGACCATCAGCCTAGAAGAAGATTACGTAACAGAGCTCAGTCTTATGATATACAGGCATGGAAGAAACAATGTCAGGAATTGTTAAATCTCATATTTCAGTGTGAAGATTCAGAGCCTTTCCGACAGCCAGTAGATCTCCTTGAATATCCAGTAAGTTATTTTTGAAAATATTATCTGTACTTTTAGTTTGCTACATATTTTATATATAATTGTTGGTTACTTTTATGCCTGTCGTTTATTTCTTCATTATTTCACATGTGTTCTTCTTGTCCATTTGGTTATATAGAAAAGCTAAGTTAAATAATAGATAAAATGGAAAGAGCCCTAACTTAAGTATCCAAAGAATTGTATTGTGGTCTTAGCTTTGCTCTTACTAGTTTTTCAGCTTTGAGCAAATCACATGTCTCCCATCTGGATGTTATTTTTTTTACTAATTCTTCTCTTCCACATACTAATTCCAAGAATCTTATCATAGCTAGGAAACAAAAATAATAATACTTACTTTGTTACAGGGTTATGGAGATAAGATGAGAATATATAAAAATTAGTTTTCAAACAGTGAAGCATTATATACAAATATAAGGTGGCATGTTGTATATATATTTAAGTTACACTAATGTATGATCTTTATGGATTTCATGGTTAAAAGTATGATCCAAGTATTAATTTTTTGCCATCATAGCAATCCAAATTAGTGATTTTTATTCCTTTAACATGTTGTTAAGGATTGTACAGTTCAAACAACATGCATGGTTTCAAATGAAAATATAAATTGATTTTATAATACCTTGATGTGGTATTATCGGACTTTGTTATCTGTTTTCTTTTTTTATTGATCCTTTTTAGTTACATGTAACATTAGGACACATTTTGACATAATCACAAAGTGTGGAATTTAATTTGCTCTTAATCAGAATTTAATTTGCTCTTAATTTAATTTGCACTTCCCTCCTCTCTCCCCCCCGACTCCCCTTGCTCTACCCTACTAATCTTTCTGAAATGTATTTGTACTTTGTTTTTTAAATTAGTGTCTTGTGGATATACTTGATGTTGGAATTCACTGTGCTATATTCATGTATGTACATATAAAAGTTTGATCAGATTCATTCCATTCTTCTTCTTCTTCTTTTTTTTTTTTTTGTCCCTCCTTCTTCCCCTGCAGTCCCCAATCCCCTTCATGTATTCTACTGATATTTCCTCCATTTTGTTGAAATCTCCACCACCTTTTTTTCCTTTCTTTCTTTGTTTTGTCATTTGTAGGTGACATGATTTGGTCAAAGACAGTGTAGTTAGACTTTGCTGAAGATGTGGTAGACTTTCTTTTTCCCAACACCTCCTACTAAAAATTTGTAGACATTAGATGTAAAACAAACAAGATTCTGATAGGTGGCAGGGAAAGTAGATAGATTGGGATCTCGGGACCAACAAAGTAGTGAGTTCCCCTGGGTTTGCTTTCTTGTTACATATATCCCAGTCAGGATATTGGAGAAGCCATCCATCTAAAAATGCTAATAAATACTGATGATAAAGGCCCTCATTTTGCTCTCTCTAGCTAAAAAACCAGCAGAGGGGCAAACTATCAATACAGAAAACTGATAAATGCACACTGCTCTACTTCAGTCAAGTAACTGTGCCCCTTACTCCTTTCCCATTAGCAAAAACTAGTGAAGAGGCCACCTTTTCTTCCTTCAGATACCATATGGAGACTATAAGAGAAATCTAAACTTCTACCCCTATCTGGCAGTAATGGGGTCCCTTTCCTTTTCCTCTCTGTCATGGTATTAGTAGAGGTAGGCATTCCCTGTCTCACAACCTAGGTGTTATCAGTGGAAGCCTCTGAAGGAATGTGAACTCCTGTTCTTTCCCAGCAGTAACAAGGAAATCCTCTTCACAAGAACTTGACTTCCAAGGCAACATTCCCTCTCCATTTCCTACCTCCAGCACACACAAGAGGCTTCCTACTAAAATATAAGATTTTTAAAAGATTCATTTTTATATATACAATGTGCAGGTTTCAATTTAAAAAATCATTTTTTCCAAGAATTAGCACAATCTCAACCCAGTTGAATGAGAAAAGATAATCAAGTATTTTTAATAGCATTATGAAAATGTTTGGGTAGCTAAAATCATACTTGAAACAAAAAAAATAGTCTCAACAAAGATCAAGAACTAAATGAAAATAATAAAATTACTCATGGGAGAAGATAGAATCTGTGAACTTGAAGATAAGGGGAGGAAAAGTTTCTATACTACACTTAAGCTGGTAAAATGTTCTTTTTTGCTTCAATTAAATATAATTTTGAAAGTTATATTTAAGACAGTTACATTGTAAATGAGAAGAATAAAGGAACTTAAGGGAATGGGGAGGTTTCTCTACTTCACTTGAACTGGCAAAATTTTGATGCCAGTAGACTTTGGTATATTATATATGTATACCAATGTATACAATGTATTCAAAATATCTAGAATAACCATTTAAAAAGCCAAATAATCTCTTTAAAAAGAGATGGAGGCAAAAACACTAGCAATAAATCAAAATGAGAATTCTAAAACTTGTTCAAGAAACATACAAGAAGGTTGGGAAAAAGTGAAAGACAAAAAACAGAACAAAGAGGAAACAAAAGTAAAATGACAAACTTCACTGAAATGGTACAGTGTGTTTCTACACAGTGAAATCATACTAGAAAGCATTAACAGAAAAATCTCTTAAGTACTTGCTGATGCAGCAAAGCACTTTTAAATAATCCATGGATCAAACAAGTCTCCTGGGAATTTAAAAAATGACAGCTGACTCAGTGAAAATGAATAAAACTATCAAAGTTTGTGGTATGCAGTTAAAGCAATACAGGAAAATTTATAGCACTAAATGTATACTGAAGAGTACATAAGAAGTCGGAAATCTGCTCACTCTTTAAGAATCTAGAAAAAGAAGAGTAAAATCAACCAAAAGTAAGCAACAGGGAAATAATGGAGCTGAAATCATTGAAACTCAAAACTAAAAAGAAAAACATACATGGAACCAAAAGCTTGTTCTTTGAAAAGACAAATGAAAATTGACATACTTTTATTAAGATTTCCAAAGCTAACATCAGACCCAATGGCATGTGCCTGTAGTTTGACTACTCAGGAGGCTGAAACAGCTGGATTGCTTGAACCCAGGAGTTCTAGACCAGCCAGGGGAACATAACATGACCTTCCTCCCTCCCCAGAAAATGATTTATAAAGCTAAAAAGAGAGAAGATGCAAATTGCTAATGTAGGGGATAAAATAGGGGATATCTTCATAGCCATTGCACATATCAAAAGAATAATAAAGGAAACATTTAAACTACTACAAACAAATTTGACAACTTATATGAAATGGACTAATACAAACTACTACAACTCACTCACTCAATATAAAATAGATAATTTGAGTAGCCCTGTAACTATTAGGAAGTTTAACTTGGATTTTTTTTGTTGTTGATTGGTTGATTGGTTTTTAGGTTGGGGTGGGGGACTGATTCTGGGGATTGAACACTAGAGTACTCTACCACAATTACATCCCCATCCCTTTTTATTTTTTATTTTGAGGTAGTCTTGCTAAGTTGCCCAGGCTGGCCTTGAATTTGGCATCCTCCTGCCTTAATCTCCTGAGTTGCTGGAGGTGCCATGTGCTTCCATGCCCAGCAGAAAGTTGCAAGTTATGCAATTAAAAAATTTCAAAAACAAGAAATCATTAGTCCCAGATGACTTCACTGGAAAAATCTTTCAAATATTTTAAAGAATAATTAATAAAATTCTTCACAATATCTTCCAGAAGATAAAATACAAGGAACATGCCCTAACTCATTCTGTAATTCTAGTATTGTCCTACTATCAAAACCAGACAAAAATAGTACAAAAGAATAAAATGCAAAACTCTTAACAGCAAGTAGAATTTGGGAATATAGAAAGTGATTATATACTGTGACCAAGTAGCATTTATTCCAGAGATATAAAGCAATTTCGGTATTCAGAAAGCATGCAGTATAAATCCATCATTTTAACAAGCTAAAGAAGAAAAACCATGTTATCAGTTAAAACAGAAAAGGAATTAGACAAAATTTCATACTTATTCTAAGAATGTACATTTTAGATATGGTAGGGTAAATCACTGTGTCTGTAAAAACAAATGAGAACAAGCTTGGAAGGAAGAAGGTTATTGTCCTCATCCCAGAGAAGCGAGGGATCACCATATACCACAGGTAAAGCACCAGGTGTTGGTCAGGTGACAGAAGGCAAGAGCTATGAAAAAGCTTAGGAACCTTTTGTAGGGATTTCTGTGGAAAACACAGGGCAAGTCAGAGTAAACAGTTTAGGGATTAAGTCCAGGGGTGCTCTACCACTGAGCTATAATCCCAGCCCTAGTGGGCTCTAGAGTATACATGTGGTCTGTAGTTATCTGGTCTTGGCCCTGGGATAATTTAAGGGCAGGAGAAACATTGATCTGATGTTTGAGAGTTAGAAAAGGTGGTGGTTGGGGACGCTATATTCAGAATCGATTGGTTTGCATGTGAAAGACATTTCTCAATTTAACACTTTGCTGTCTTTTATAACTCAATGATAAAACACCCCTGGTTTCAGTCTCCCAGTACCAAAGAAAAAGCATTGGCTAGCCCTGGGAGGACTTTCTTTTACCCCAGGTCTGAAAGGCCACCAGATGCCAAAATACAGACAATATAGTTAATAAAATTGGTGTTGTGGTGAATTAGATGTCAAATAGATAAATACAGATTCTTTTAAAAACACGTAACACCCTTCATGATAAAAACAAAGAAAAGTAGAAATAAAGGAGAATATTCACAAGGCAGTAAAGACCATCTATTAAAAAACCCATAGCTAACATCATGCTTAACAGTGAAAAACTGTGTCTGTCCCCTTTAAGATCGAAAGCATTTTAACTATTGTGTTCATAGTGGTGGAAATACTAGCTAGTGTAATAAGCAAGAAAAGGAAAAAAGCATATATATTGAATAGGAAGAATAAAAAATTTATAAGATAATGATCTCATCTTACATTGTCCCTTCACTTTATGGTCAAACATATGATCGTATTTTAAATTTCATGGTGCAAAATGTAATTGTTATACTTCAAAAAAATAAATATTCAAGGCTGTAAAAAGATGCAATACTCTTTGTTCTTTCTAAAATATATTCAGATAATTTTATAATCTTACACCATATTGTGATCATTATCTGTTGCTCTTCTGCTTTCACTTGCCTCTTTCATTGCTTCCAGTTTTTTGCCTTATTTTACATAAAATTGAGCAAATAGATACCTTGCACAATTCAGTGCTATGTGGAATCAAGTGCAGTGTGACAGCTGTTTACATTCATACTTCTTGATTACTTCAAAGCTCCCAAATATACTGAAGTTGACATTATTAAAACTTAAGCCTTCACATCAATGGAATATAGCTTACTTTCATTGTTTATATTGTCTCAGTTTATAGTTAACAGTTGAGTTTCAGTGAGTCAACAGCATTTAAAATTTATAGGTAGTATAAAGTTTTGGGGCTTTTTTTTAAAACAAAGAGCAATTATTATTAATAGTTCTAGAACTTCTACTCTAGTGCCTGTGTGAATCCTTGTAGTGAAAGTAATGCTTTGTGTAATAATAATAATGCTGCCTGTTTTTTCTCTCCTAGGACTACAGGGACATCATCGACACTCCAATGGATTTTGCTACTGTTAGAGAGACCTTAGAGGCTGGGAATTATGAGTCACCAATGGAGTTATGTAAAGATGTCAGACTTATTTTTAGTAATTCCAAAGCATATACACCAAGCAAAAGATCAAGGGTATGTAATTATATTTGTTTTATATTTATCTAAAGAAAAAGTATGTTATATAGCCAAATGTTGCCGGTTTTTTTTAAATGAGTAAAATTAACTTTCTGTTGTGTCCTTGATAGTGTAACTCCTTTCTATTCAGTTCCTTTATGAAATAACACTGATGTCACTCTTTAATGTTTAGTAATGGCTATTTTTCTTGAAGTACCACCTACTTTTCTTTGGCCAAACAAGACATCGTGAAGGATGATACATGACTGTGTAATGAGAAGAAGTAGATGCTAGGTCTAGGTAGCAATGGAACATGAATTCAAACCCTCAGGCATGGTTTTGATAGAATAAAGTTAAAAATGAGGAGTTTTGTCAGTATGAGCTATCTGAATTCAAAGTAGAATTTTTCATTTTTAATCTCAAATCTTGGAAAATTTCTAATACAAACACAAAAATTAATGGTAAAAATTTTTTAGTTTACTTTTCATGAGTAGAGTTTGGGCAAGTAATATAAAAGCAATATTTAAATCCTAAAAAAAATTACTAGAAAAATTTTTAAATTACTATAGTCACTAAATGGGCATTTTCCTTTATGGAGTGTTTGAACACAGTGTTGTGGGTTGTTTTCTTTCCGTAGATTTACAGTATGAGTTTGCGCCTGTCTGCTTTCTTTGAAGAACACATTAGTTCAGTTTTATCAGATTATAAATCTGCTCTTCGTTTTCATAAAAGAAATACTATAACCAAGAGAAGGAAGAAAAGGAACAGAAGTAGTTCTATTTCCAGTAGTGCTACGTCAAGGTATTTAATTTCTTTTCAGTGGCATTAACTGATCTATAACTTTGTCATCTAAATGATAGAATTTGGTGTTTTTTAATACTTCCTTTACTATTCCCTATATTGCAGAATGATATATTTGACATGCAAGTTCCTATGATGTGGAGGATTTTTAATCTTTTAAACTAAAGCTTTACTAGTGTAAGTGCTTAAATTCAAACTGCTAAATCTATACAGTAAAACAGCATTTTTAGGATAGTGATGGCATCATGCTTTCTGTCATATAACTGTAGCATTTATGGCAATCCTTCACTAAATATTCACTTCAAAGGCTCACAACCATATGAAATCCACTACAAATCTCATATTTTAACATATTTCATAATAGTACAAATATTGAATCCAACAGTATTATAAAACTACTTTATTCACTGATAGAACTGTAAGAATGATGAACAATGTGATCTTAACTTACAGCCCTGAAAGGAAGAAAAGGATCGTAAAACCCCAGTTAAAGTCAGAAATCTCTACCTCTCCATTCTCTACACCGACACGATCAGTACCACCAAGGCATAATGCTGCTCAGATAAATGGTAAAACAGAATCTAGTTCTGTGGTTCGAACCAGAAGCAACCGAGTAATTATAGATCCAGTTATCACTACTGAGCAACCATCTA
Organism: Glaucomys volans; assembly: GCA_020662805.1. NCBI lineage: Eukaryota > Metazoa > Chordata > Mammalia > Rodentia > Sciuridae > Glaucomys > Glaucomys volans. Next base: position 819,066 of record JAJEJO010004533.1, read on the forward strand.
CTTCGTCAGCTGCAAAGAATTTTATTCCAAAAGCTAATACATCTGCAGTGCCAGGGAAAACAAGTAAGACAGTTTCTAAATTGAAGTGTGTATGATGATTTTCTAAGATTTTACTTTGCAATGGGTTTGGGTAATTTCCTTCAGATGCTACTGTTTTTTGCTTTCTTTATTGTTTTCTCCATTTAAAAAAAAAAGTTTTTAATAGAAAAAGAAAATTGACATTTTGGAATATTAATATAGAATAATGCTTAAAAATAACAACAAACTGATCCAAACTGCCTGAATTTAAATTCTAATACATAGACTTGCTAGCAGTTTGCCAAGGCTTATTTTCATTTTTTTTGTTTTTTTTGGGGGGTGTTTTTTTGGCAGTGCTGGGAATTGAACCCAGGGCCTTGTACTTGTGAGGCAGGCACTCTACCAACTGAGCTATATCCCCAGCCTCTTGCTTTCATAATCTTGACTGCAACTTCTAAAGAGGCTGCAAGTACTAAGACTGTCTAGTTGGGTATGCCTTTTTCTTATTAAAAAGTAGATTTCTTGCTCTAGGGATATAGCTCAGTGTAGAGCATTTGACCCTCAGCAAAAAGTCCTGGGTTGGATCCTTAGCACCCCCCCCAACCCCCCAAAAAAAGAGAGAGAGAGAAAGTGGATTTTCTGAGGAAGTTTTAAGCATCCCTTAGGTTTGGGCCCTTTGAGTAATTTAAGGAAATCAGATTAGAAGCAGTCCCAAACTTTTTGCTTATTTTTAGGCTCCACAAATCTAAGCTTTTAATTTTCTTCTGTGTGTGTTTTAGTACTAGAAAATTCTGTGAAACATTCCAAAGCCTTGAACACTCTTTCGAGTCCTGGTCAATCAACTTTTAGTCCTGGCACTAGGAATAATACTGCAAAAGAAAACACAGAAAAAGAAAAACCCATCAAACGTAAAATGAAGACATCTGTACTCTCAAAGGCATCCACTCTTTCAAAGTCATCATCTCTCATTGAGCAAGGTAAAATCTTACTTATATCCTTTGGAATATGGTAAATTCTTCTTACAAATGATTTTTTTTGTTGTGGTTGGAGTTATTCTTTATATCTACTTTTTGATTGCCCACTCAAAAATCACAGTCTGTATTAATTGATAAATATAGTAAGACACCCTTTGATTTGCAGCTTTATGTCAGAAGCAAATTATTGTCATTAAATTTTTTAAAACATTATATGGAAATAATAACACATTCTAGAATAAAAAGTTTTAATATTTTAAGTATATTTATAAGTATTACAAAACCTAAAGAAATAGATTCTAGGAGTTTAAAGTAGATTTAGTTAACCCAATGTAACATTCTTCACTTTCCTAGAAAAAAATTTGTGATCATTATTGGATCACAAAATATAATACACAAAATATAATGCACAATAGCATGTGCCTGTAATCCCAACGACTGGGATGCTGAGGCAGGAGGATCATGAGTTCAAAGCCAGCCTCAGCAATTTAGTGAGACCCTATCTCAAAACATAAAAAGGGCTGGGGATGTGGAGCATCCCTGAGTTCCATCCCTGAGTTCCATCCCTGGTTATCCGCCCCCTTCTCCACCCACACACAAAACAATACACTAACCTTTACTAATTCATGGTTGTCTACAGTCAGGCTTCTATTCTAATATATAACTTTTAGTTTCTTATAGTTGTACTGCCGAGTCCTTTTAAGAAGTTTTTTTGTTCTAAAGGTTTTCTGTTTGAAAGATGGAGAGAATAACTCAATATACCATATGGCATGTTAAAATAATGTGTATTCCTCACCTCAGACAGCCCAATAATAAACATTTTGTCTCATGACTTCCAAACTGTGTCTAAGACATTTTTTTCTTCAATGTTTTTTCTAGAAACCTCACTCAAAATTTAATTTTATTGCTGAAATGTCCTCATTTTGATTAATGGGCATTGGGATTTCCCATTTACATAAGCTTATAATAAGGGGTCATTCTAGCCTTCTCTTAAGCATCCAGATCTACAATAGTCTGTAGTTTTTGTTGTTTCTGCCCTATTGCACAGCTTAAATCCTTTTTCACTTTTTGACCTTAATTCAGGCCTACCTAATTTCTTGATTAAACTATTTAAGATCCCTAACTGGTCTTCCTCTTTCACTTCTCAGCTCTTTCTTACCCAGTCCATCTTCCTGCATTGCATCCAAAGTAATCTTTCTGATCACTCACTGTTCTTCACCACATGTGTACACATGCACATACACAGAATTAAAATCATTTCTTCCTCAGTAGTACAGGGAATCAGATTTCAATTTTTTATTTCTCTACTATTAAACACAACTTTTCATTCCTTGGCTTTTGCCTAACATTCCAGGCTTCCTTAAGTTATTTCTCCTATTCAGGTCCTAGCCATCCTAAACCACTTGGAAACCCCTAAATATCTGTCCTTTTTTCCCATCTTTAAAGTGTCTTCTTTCCTCCTAGTTTTTTAATGATCTTCTGTTACCTTTCAAAATTTGAAATACCACCTCCAGGAATCCTCCTGGGTTCTTTTTAGACAGAATCAAGCACTTTCTTCTTTGTTTCTGGAGCATCCTCTTCACTACTTTTGTGGTACTTAAAATGTTGATAAAATTATTATTTTCCTATGTCTTTGTTGCCAGAAAAGTTTGGGCTCTTATGTTTAATTAACTTATTCTTAAATCACTTACGTTTGGAATATGGTGGATAATAAGAATTTAAATGAATAAGCAAATGACTATGAATGTTTGCATTTTTTAATCTGTTTTCTTTCCAAAACAAATTTCAGATGGTTTATTGGCCTTGCTTATGATAGTCATGAATCCTAGAGAAATCAAATAAAATGAATTGGTTTTAGCATTGCACTAGTGAAACTCCATCTCATAGCCAGTTTGATTTATAATTGAGTATTATAAACAATCAGGTATAAGGAAGTATGATATAGAAGTAAAGTATTTAGCTGGGCATAGTGGCACATGCCTGTAATCTCAGCAACCCTGTCTCAAAAAGGACTGGATATGTAACTCAGAAGAAAAGCACCTCTGTAATTCAATTTCCAATGCCAAAAATACACATATACTCATTAATAGTGGCTTATTATAAATATTGACACCTGATAGTAGAGGAGACCTTTACTAATTCCAGCTGTCATCTATTACAGCATTATCTTAGGTTATTATTGCTCTGAACTCTATTTCCCTCATGAGGTCATTGTTAACCATTAAGAATCTTTTTCCAGCTGTTAGCCCTTTGTCAATTCTTTTTGTCACTTAACTAAAACAATTTGGATGTCCTTACATGTAAGTATACCAGTAAACTTATTGACTAGTTTGAGGGTCAAACAGAAAGAGCAATTCCATATATTAAGTGTGCTGTTGGTTTCCTTTTAGGAGATTGTAAGAACAATGCTCTTGTACCGGGAACCATTCAAGTAAATGGCCATGGAGGACAACCATCAAAACTTGTAAAGAGAGGACCTGGAAGGAAACCTAAGGTAGAAGTTAATACCAGTGGTGGTGAAATTATACACAAGAAAAGGGGTAGAAAACCCAAAAAGCTACAGTATACAAAGCCAGAAAATGCAGAACAAAATAACATGCATCCCATCAGAGATGAAGTGGTTCCTTCTTCAACATGCAATTTTCTTTCTGAAACTAATATGGTTAAGGAGGATTTGTTACAGAAAAAGAGTCGTGGAGGCAGAAAACCCAAAAGGAAGATGAAAACACAAAAACTAGATTCAGATCTCATAGTTCCTGCAAATGTTAAAGTGCTAAGGAGAAGTAACCGAAAAAAGACTGATGATCCCATTATAGATGAGGAAGAAGAATTTGAGGAGCTCAAAAGCTCTGAACCCCACATGAGAACTAGAAACCAAGGTCGAAGGACAGCTTTCTATAATGAGGATGACTCAGAAGAGGAGCAAAGGCAGCTGTTGTTTGAAGACACCTCTTTGACTTTTGGAACTTCTAGTAGAGGACGAGTCCGAAAGTTGACTGAAAAAGCAAAAGCAAATTTAATTGGTTGGTAACTTGAACCAAAATATTTTACTTCAAAATCTATAAAACAGGTACAGTTAAGGAATAAGTAGAGCTAACACTTCTGCTTCCTTGCTGCTATGGTGGATTAGGGAATGTTATGATTTGACTGGCAAAAAAAAAAACAAAAAAAAAAAAACTTAGAAGACACTTCACTTCTTTAAATGAATATATATATATATAAATATATACATATATATTTTAAATGTTTGCTATTTATTGCCCTTAGATAGGTTATACATTTCCACATTCATTTCATTCACTGTTTGAAACATAAGAAATTGAGGACCTATAATGAATTCCTGATTTATTTATGAGACAGTTCTGCTACACTCTTAAGGAGCATAATATTCATAATGATAGAGCATTTCATGTTAAAATGAATTATTTTTGACCAAGCAAGGTACATTTTTATTGATACAGAAGTCATGCCCCTAGGAAGACAGATGTTACACAGAGTAGCAGTAAATTTAAGGAATGTGTTTCCTCTAAAGATAAATTTCCTACCATTTGATTCCCTAAAAAGTTTAATTTTAGTTATAGAGTGAGTATTCATCTTCAAAATATCTAGAGAAGGCTTTTGCTTTATTCCATTTCTGCCAAACTAAAAAGAAAATGTGCTGATGAAAAGGAAACATATCCACATTGGAAAACATTTGACTGTCTAATTTTTCAGACCTTGATTCTTATATCAGTCTCTCAATCTCTGTTTATTGTGCCAAAGACTGAGAATCAGTGCAGTGGAAAGCCTGTTTTTGACTGTCAGGACAGCATACACTTTTCAATATTGGAAAGGATATATATTCTAAAGAGCAAGTTATTAAAGAGTTATGCTGAGATATATTCTTTTTTGGTACTAATAGTAGAAAATAATGCACTGGTGGGTCCTTTGACAGAGATGTCTTAGAGAAAATGTTTTAAGTGGTTAAAGGATTCAAGGAAAATACAGGAAAAAAGGTATGGGATTTGATGTTTACTTGTTGATCTGGATTAATGTCATTTCTAAACTTTAGACATATCTGATAGGCTAAAATGACTTACAAAGAAATGTGTCTGTGTGTGTATGTGTATATATTGAAAAATGGGTATAATTAAATATATATACAAACACATACTTATATACTATTACCCAGGTATAAATTCCTTTTTTCAGGATTTTTTAGATAGTGGTAGAATAAAAATAATTTTAAAACATCATACTTTATAGTTTAATTTTAAGGGGAAGATTGGTTATTTTCAATTATTAAAGGTTAAAATAGGCCAAATCACTTTTTATGCAATCATGTTTTATACAGTGGTCTCATTGCACATTGTGTTTTTTCTGCACTTTTTACGGTATCCTTATCACGCTGGTATGTCAATATACACCCTAAAGAAAAACTCCATTTAATGATTGTGCCTTGTATTCTATTATTTTTTGCATCATTAGTAAAATTAAGTTGTCTATTGTAAATGATAACTATATGACTTAGGAGAATGTATTACTATATGTACTGCTATGGAAAAGGAAAGCAGTTATTTATTTGTTTATGGTACAGTTAGTTATTTTATACCTTAAAAACCAACATAAATACCATTTCTATTGTTTAAAAATTATTGTCCATTTTTAAAAAATTAAAAGAATGTAGTATTTTCTGAGGACTGATATGGTACAAAAATGTAACCAAAAATTTCAAATACTACATTTTTAAAAAGCAAGGATTGGAAAAATATGTATCAGCATGACCCTGATGTAGAAAAATAAAGTCTTTAATTGAACTTTGGCAAAATATATAACATAATTATTTCTTTACTTATTTCTGATAAGATAAATGTTAACTGTCATTTAACTCTCTTGAAGAAGACTGAAAAGTGATGCATTTTGGCTTTTTAGATTGTTTGTAACTAAATTTGTACAGAAATCCTCCTGTGAAATTAAGTAAACCATTTTCCAGATCTTGACTGGATTGCTGTGATTTTGCAGTTGAATAATAATTTCAAAATTTTCAGGTTTTTTGTATATTTATTTTTTTCTAACAGATATATTTAACTATATAATTGAAATTCAGTAGTTAATCTCTTCTTAATGCAGAAATGGATGGCTTGGTTGTATAGAAAAATGAATCTTTCAGTTACACCATTATTGAAATTGTACGTTTGAAATTTAAGGCATTAAAATAATTAGTTACTTTTGAAGGCAATCTATTTGAAAATATAATTTCCTGATGTTATCTGCATTGTGTTAGGAAAAAAGGATAGACTTTAAAATCCATTTTTGTAAAAAAAAAAAAAAGTGTATAGTTTTGAGGTGTGTACAGAAAAAGGAACAGTCTGCACAGTCTTAGAGTGGAATACCTCTATGTGGTGTATGGATTAGCTCCAGCTCTTGAGCAGAAAAGTGAGTGTTTACCATCTTTCCTATAACAAGTAAATATATTATACCTATTCTAAAGACACTATATTTGTGACCATATTTGGACATTTTCATACACTGGTTTCTTAGTAAAGCAAAATGACTTGGAACAGATTATTTGTAACAGAAAAACTTAAAATGTATTGGTAATACCAGATATATTTTTATAATTTAGCTTCTGTACATTGCAAAAATTGAATTAAGAAATTTAAGTCATTGCCATATTTTTGTTTTGTTTTACCACTTGGAAAAATACCCTCTTTAAGACAGTAACATCATGTGTGTACTGTTTCTAAGCCAGAATGAAATGTTGGCATTTGTCTTATAGGTGAGCAATATAAAATCTCAAGTTTGCTGCAAGTTTCAGAAACATAACTTGTTGCATGCATGGAATATGGAAATTAATTTACATGTTGATAAATACCCAAGCCTGAATGTTCTCTCCCTCTTCCCCAATATTATCAAGCCCCAGATGAATCTTACAAAGTTTGAATGTTACCACTGAGTAGTTTAAACATTCAGTCTACTTATAGTCTTATAACCTTTGCCAAATGATACCTAGCATCTTAAAATTAGATCTTTTGCAATCTGCTATTATAGCATTGAAACATTTTCTCTCTGTATTTATGAATTAAATAAGGCCTTATTTTCATTGTTTTTATTACCCAACTTCACTGCAGATATGAGGACTGGTGGCATTATTACAAAACTGTCTTCCTCCTTAAATTTAATCAGAATAACCGTAGAGTGTGTGAGAGCTTGTTTAGGTCACATCTGAGAAATAGGATTGACTGAATTAAGTATCACCTGGAAATCAGTTAAGACACAGTGAGCAGAGAAAAGATCCTCATGCAGCTGTATGTTAATATCTAAAACTGTCCCTTATCTGCAGTGTAGCAAGTTATCTAACAAATGTCTTGAAATGACTTTTTATCTTGTTTTGTATTAGCATCTACCTGTTGTAAAGCATGATTTCCAATATAGTTTCACCAGTTAAAAGTGTTTAATTTTGACATTCCATTTTATACATTGATGCCTATATACAATCTGGAAATAATTTTGATTTTCAGTTTTCTATCTAAAGAAAACATTATTCTGAATATTTTTGTTCACCTAAAATTTCCTAAGTAGGTTGAAAGGACCAAGATACTTGAGTGATTAAAGGGCTATATAAATGTTCACCTTAAATATAGGAGGTATATAATTTTTAAAGTTGTGCTAGGGGAATTACTTTTATCTTCTGTGTATTACAGTTCCCACCTTACATAGAAAATGTTTCTAACATAATAGGTTGGGCAGTGATTTAGTTATATTTAGGTAAGAATTTATTTTCCTATTAAAGTTGGGAAAATATACCTTTCCTTGCTTCCATCTTTGTACCTCCACTTACCCTGGTTCCAAGTGATTTGAGCTAAATTAATATTATATTTACTAAGAAACTATTTTCTTAAATAGCAAAGCACTCCAAATGAAAAGTCATTTTGAACTATGTACAGTACCCAGGAAGAGGTCATTGAGTCAGAAGACTGTAAGTACCACTTTGAGCACTCCAGTGATAAACCTTGTACGTACACACTACAATAAAAGTGAGTAGAAAATCTGATCTATAAATATATATTTTTAGTTTTAATAGCTGTTTTGGAATACTTTTTTAATGCAGATAAAATGATCAGGAAATTAACCTTATATGGCACAAACCAAATACATAATGTTGTGTGACTGAGTTTCTACATTCAAGGAGCTAAGAAAATAGGTTCAAGATGGTATATAGTACACAAGCATATAAGGCAGATGCATACAAATGCATACGTATACTGGTTACTCTAAAGAATGTGTGTGTTTATCACAATGATAGACTGTAAAATGAGACAAAATACAAAGTTACATTTTTGGACCATATTAAAACTGCAAGAAGACAAGTCTTATAAAAAGATCTTTTAGAAAACTGTTAAATCCTGTCACAGGATATTTAGACATGTGTAGAATGTAGCTCAATTTTTAAAAAGTAACTGACCTAGAGGGTTAAGGTTGAAACTGACACATTTTCAAATTAAAATTATGCTTATTTTGTACAGAAAATAATGTTAAACACAAGCAAATCTGTTGTATGTAATAAGTAACAGTTAAAAACAAATTATTATTTAGCTTTATTGAGGTTTTTGGGATTTTTTTTTTCTTCCAGACCTGGAGTATCATGTTATAAACAGCAGTCTCACACCACAATAGCAGTGCCCTTTCTTTTTGTACATATTGATTGGACCTTTCTTTACTGTTACGTGGACACTTTCTATGTTAGTTTTGATGCATAATTCTTTGAATCCTTTTATACAAACTAGAATGTATGTGTAAGAATTCCTGTCCCTGCAATGTAGTAACTATAAACTTATTTTTAAATAAATAGAAAACTTGTTTTTCTAAGCTCTTTTGTAAAGTCTCATGATTTCTTTACTTTTTAATTTGTTCTTTGTAATATATAAAGCTCTTGATATATAATTTTAATGGGCAATTTACCAAAGTGATTATTTGGAAGAAGCCATTATATTATTAATGCTTGTTCTTTAGAATTTCCAATGCCCTATTTAGTGAAATGTTAAAATCACTATCAATTAAAGAAGTTGAGTATCCAAATGTAATTTAATTACAAAAATGGAGATTAAAAATAAAAACTCATTTGCCCTTTCTATGTGTTCATTTAAAATAATTTTATTTGCTTGTTATTATTTGCAAGTTACTATAGTGGGTGATAAGTACTTCGATACTCATTTTTTTGTGAAGCTATATGTCCAAGAAACATGCTGCATAAATGTTCTCTCATGTGAAATTTCTGGGAAGAGTTTTAAAGAATGAGAAAAGTTTAACTTATATTGAGATCTATAAAGCTGTTGCTACTTTTCTAGCAATTTGTTCAGATTTTGGTATACATTTTTATTAACATAAGAATCTCCTGTTTTCATATGAAAAATATAAGATAAATATATAAGAATATGTTGTCTATAACAATGCACATAAGGAGGAATTTCTAATTTTGTGCTACTAATGATCATTTCTGCCTCAGAAGTTTTGTTTAAATGATTTTGTATAAAATGAACTCCTGAGTTAAGGAAACTAGGTACCTTTTTTTCCCTAAAATATGCAGATACGATTACCAAGTATATACTTAGAAGAACCAGCCAAGTGAAATGCATTTTCAGCAGCCACTTTGTTGTCACTTGAGACAGGGTCTTGCTAAATTACCCAATCTGGCATCAAACTTGTAATTGTCCTGCTTCAATTTTCTGAGGCCTGTACCACCACCAGCTAGCAACTGCCTTGTACTGATTTCTCTTTTGTTACATCAGAAACTATGATCTGAGTTTCCCCAGTATTTAAGAATAGTAAAGACCAAAAGCTGTGATCCTTGCAGTATGGTATTTAGTAACTCTGCATCCAGCCTATTCACTATATATTGATTACTGTTTTGGGGGAAAGAATGGTGGAAAGAATTAAATGAAGTACCTTTCTACCTAATTAGACATGTTAGTACCCTGAAAAGCACTGGATTTGGAATTAGAAAAATGGAAGTTTGACTTGTGTTAGTGACAGTAAAGAAGTAGAATAACCCCAGCAGGATCATCATCTGTGAGCTTCATTTTCCTCATGTGTAAAGCTTTTAAAAGTTGATTAGAATATCAACAATGTTCAGTTAAAATAACCTGCGATTACCTCCTTTGTGTCTTGTCCTCTGTACCCATGATTCAGTCTTGGCTTTTCTATTTAGTTCCTATAGGAAATAGGAACTAAAATGTAAAGCTTCCAGGCAAGCTGTGTCTTATGGCCATGACCTGATTATAGTAAATGTGAGATTTGCTGAATCCATGAAAGGAGTTTTCACTGTTGCAAGACTATTGTTACAAATTGTGAGTCAATCTGAAATATTTGTTTGCTGCTGATGAGAAAGTGAAATTAATCACAGAAGAACATGGATGCCTGAGAATAAGTTGGTTTTCTTTTTTTTCAAAATGAAGTAAAATATTTTAAATATTTCATTAATTTTAAGGAAATGTTTTTCACCTGCCGAAAACTTGGTTTTTTGTCGTTTTGGTCTTTGATACTCAAGGAGGTATGTCAAAAAAGAAACAAAACTGTTCTTATGAGATGTAGAATTTGCTACCTGTACAGATTATACAGAGATTGAAGAGTAATTCAATCTCCTTTTAAGAACTTTTTAAAAAGCTTTTTAAATTTTAATTAATTTTTTGTACTGCTGAGGAGAAATCCCAGGACCTTGTGCATGCCAATACATAAGCCACAGTGGTCCTGAGCCAAGGGACAATAAACACACAGAGTACACACAGCACACAAGCAGCACACAGAAGGAAAAGCCTGGCAGGAAGAGGCTGGGGATGAAGATTCATGGGAAAAGAAAGTCTTTGATAAGCTACCATGCATAATGGGGAGTATAGAAGATCATGTACATGCCTTGTGCTAGATGCTTGAGACCGAGAAAATCCTGAGTGTTCACTTCTCTGACCCCTTAGGCTGCACACAAGCAGGAAGTGAAAGCTAAAGGCAGAGTTAGAGTTGAAAACAGCTTCCCTAAGCATTGAATTAGTCCTCCAACACAGAGCTAATCTGCAATTAATGTAGAACTTGGTCTGGGACCTTTAACTACCTTTAGAGTTAAGGGGAAATAGCTTCATATGCTTAGCTGAAAGCTTGCTCCCCAAAATTTGTTAAATATAATTTTAATAAACTTTTCTAATAATGTAAAGATGAACCCTATTAAGTAGGTCACCATGTAGAAGTTTGCAATACAAAATTTGGAGCAAATGAAACAAGGTTCTTTTAAGATACAAATAAACCACTTTTGCAAACCCACTCTTATTTTCTGGCCTGTTCTCACTTAGATGTAGATTTTCTTCTTTTTTTTTAAAGAACAAATTTGTATTTTATGTTTTTCAATTTGCATTGTATTTTTACTTTTTAAGTTTTTCCCACATTTTTTATTGGTGCATTATAATTGTACATATTGATGGAATTTGTTGTTACATATTCGTTCATGCACACTCCTCTATCTGCAAACTGCGTATTCTGAAGTGCCAGTCTCATTGATAACAACAGTGGCTATTGTATCAATTAACTACTGTCAGATACTATTCTGCATTTTGTGAGGGTCAGGATGGTACTGGGGATTGGACCCAGGGAAACTACCACTGAGCTACACCCCAGCCCCTTTTTATTTTGAGACAGAATCTAAGTTGCTGAGGCTGGACTTGAACTTGTGATTGTCCTACCTAAACTTCCCGAGTTGCTGGGATTACAGGTGTGTGCCAAACACCACTATACTGCATTCTTTACATTGAGTAATTCATTTAATCTTCACAATTTGATGAAGTAGGTACAATTATTACTATATTAGAGAAACTGAAACATTAACATCCTTCACTGCCAATAAATTGAATTGTTATTTCTACTTAAGGATTATAGTAGTATAAAGGCAATTCTAAGATTCGTTCTTAATATAAAAAGCCAGTGTATAGATCACCAGGAGGACCATTTTGTACTACCCATAATGGTTATCTGATGTTGGATTTAAAACGTCTATCAATCTGGCATGGATTACTTTTAATTGAATCGCCAACCTATGTCTAGACTTCACGACCTTCAAAAGGCAGATAGCAAAATGGGATTAAATATGCAAGGTTTTTAATAAAGGAAATACTTGTGAAAGAAAATGTGGAGGAGGCCAGGAAAGACTGGAAAATCCACCAGACTATAATGTAGGTCTGACCCCCAAGTGAAGGAGGGAGGGGAGAAATATTGGTGAAATATCCTCAACTACCATGTAGCCTAAGGAACATTTGGCAAGGCCGTTGGGTCAAAGTGGACCCTCCAGGGAGTCACTGTCTCCCAGATAATGCATGCACCTGCATGTTCAGTGTTAGCTGGGAGCAGTCTAAGAGAAGTGTGAATCACACAGTGATGGAATTCAGAATACAGATTCTGGGCCCCTGGTCCATTAAGCCCCTGCAGATGGAATTCTGTGTGGCACATTTTCATGACCACAACAACATGCTTTAACATTCTAAAACTTTCTGGCTTTAGTTGAGTCATGAGGTCACGTTTTATTTACACTATTTCCAACCTCTTGATGAATTATATTGTAAATCCAATCTTTGAATAATTTTCTCTGCCAATTTCAGTTCATAATGCATCATATGCAAATTATACAGTGGTGTATATGTGGACGGAAGTTCACATTTAGGTCATGACAATTGCCTATAATACCTAAGGTATAAGATCTATAACTCAACCTAGTATTTATTGGTACCTATAAAATGTATTCAGCCTATTAAGCCAAATGTCAATCATCAAAGAAGGGACTTGTTCATTGCATGTAGGTAATAGACAATTTATTGAAAATCTTGCAAGCAATTCTATATGTAAATGCCATTTTTCACAGAAAACCTTGAAATTGTTTAAAAGAGTGTTGTCTTGGGTTAATTTTTACATGAATGAGGTCATCAACCAAGTGACAGCAGAGATGGAATCTAGGCAAAACAACTCCACTGAGCACAAAATAGACCATGAAACCAATATTCCTGGTGTGCAAAAGCAAAATGGTTTTAAAATGTGAAAGTACGATGAAAGGATAAAAAGAACGTGGTTGTGTGTGTGTGTGTGTTTGGGTTTTGGGAAGAATAGAGTTACTTTAGGTAGAGGGAAGTGAAGGGAGGGGAGGGCATATGGAGGTAAGAAGGATTATAGAATGAATCAGACATTGTTCATTCATTCAGACGTTGTTACCCCATGTACATGTATAACTATATGACTGGTGGGATTCTACATCATGTATAATCCAAAGAATGAGAAATTATACTCTGTTATATATGATGTTTCAAAGTGCATTCTATTGTCAGGTATAACTGAAAATTTTAAAGGGTTGGATATTTTGATATCACAACTTAGATAATGGCTAATCTCCAAAATTTAGATTCATTTTCAGGCAAGATTTTAAAAGAAGTTACATTTTGGGGTAACCTCTGTATAATTCTTGTCAGTTGAAAGGCAAATTAAAGAAGCCTTTTTTCTCAAGATCTGAGAAAAGTGTTCAATATTCTCTTGCAAGTTATTAGCATTACCTAGGAGTTCGTTAATCCCCACTTAAAGCAAAGTTAATTTAGAGGAAGAGTTTAAATGATCTATATTAAAAGTGAAATTTTATCTTGGATCATTTCATATGAATTAAGCATTTTGGCTTAGTATAATATTGTGATGATCACAAATACATATATTGTGATTACCAAGGAGCAGTAGAAAAATATCAAAAATAAAAGAATATATCATCTGCTCACTTCCTATTTTACCCAGTATCAGTGTTTTCAAGAAACCGAACTCAGCTGGGCATGGTGGCACACGCCTGTAATCCCAGTGACTTGGGAGGCTGAGGCAGGAGGGTCGCAGGTTCAAAGCCAGCCTCAGCATGGGCGAGGTGCTAAGCAACTCAGTGAGACCCTGTCTAAATAAAATATAAAATAGTGCTGGGGATATGGCTCAGTGGTCAAGTGCCCCTGAGTTCAATTCCTGGTCCCCCCCGCCAAAAAAAAAAACAACCGAACTCATTCCTTTAACAAATAGTTGAAATATTGCTAGGGAAAAAGAGGGTTCACCTAAAATATGCATTATTTACTTCATTCTCTTCTCATTTTGGTCTAAAAACTATTTAAAAGATGTAGTCATCTCTCCAGTGGTGACTTTTGGCCATAATAGTCCATTTTAGTTAATGTTTGTATAGCATATAAATGTGCTTACAGATGCCTGTGAATTATAAACATCTAAATATTTCTGTGATAAATTGCATATGCAGTATGCAAATGTAAATACAAATAGCACATTTAACAAATCAAGAGCCTGAGTGCTAATATCTTCTCATATTTGGTGTCATACTATGTTTCTTCATCCAACAATAATTTTGTAATCCTTCTAAGATTTATTTGTGTGTTTTACACAAAGTATAATTCATTTTAATTACTGAATGATATTTATTGAGTGAACACATCATAATCTAACCATTCTGTGGCTGGAAGACATGGTGGTGGCTTCCACTTTTTGCTATTATGAACAACCCTACTATGGACATAATTTCCTGTGTTTTATTTTGTACCACTTCAGCCTATTGCCTACACTGCTGGTGATGGTGGTGATGGTGAACTATATGTGTGTATACGTGTGTATGTGTGTATCCTGTAGATCTAATTCTTAAGACTTTGTTTCAACCTGGTGGTTTGGATTAACCACCTAGAATAATGTTCTAGATTATCTAAAAGGATCTCAAGATACATAATTTTCTAATGATTGTTACAGTCACTGACACAATTCCTTTGGAGATTATACATGAAAATAGTGATGTTGCAAAGTATGTTTGCTGCTTCTCTTTGTTTTTAAACTGAGCCTACCTGTTAGGGGCTATTGAGAAGTGATTGGATCATGAGGGCTCTGACCTCCATGGATTAATCCATTGGATTAATAATTTGATGACATTAGGGAGAGATGGTGGAAACTGTTTAGGATGTGGGGCCTACTTGGAGGAAATAAGTCTAACCCTGGAAGAGTATTTCTGGTCCCTGGCCGCTTTGTCTCTCTCTGCTTCATGGCTTCCATGAGATGAGGAGCTTTCCTATCCAACTCCCTTCTGCCATGATGTTTCTGCCTTTGAATCAGGCCACCATGGACAGAAACCCATGGAACTGTGAACCAAAATACATTTTTCCTCCTCCAAGTTAATTTTCCCAGGTATTTTATTCTAGCAATGAAAAGATAATACACTATCCCTGTCCCT
This sequence comes from Glaucomys volans, assembly GCA_020662805.1. Lineage (NCBI taxonomy): Eukaryota > Metazoa > Chordata > Mammalia > Rodentia > Sciuridae > Glaucomys > Glaucomys volans. Next base: position 834,306 of record JAJEJO010004533.1, read on the forward strand.
CTTCACTGAATTCTGGTACTACAGATGCTCTCAATCTGGTTAGATGTGACAATCTCTTACCACCAAAGTTTTCCAGGGAAAAAGAAAAAAGAAATTCTCCCCTGGGAGGTTGTCTCAGAAAAAGTTAAAATAGTGAAAAGAGCATGGGAGGAGTCAGTAATTCCTAATTGTTTATCATGGCACTACCATTTATGAGCTGTCAAGTCACTCTGTAGATCTTCGTGCATACCTAAAAAGGGCAATTGTGATTCTTACATAATCTTGTATCTCCCTCCTTCTAGAGTGGGGAAGATAAAGGGAAAAAATAAGCCAAAAAACTTCCATGTATTCCACAAACATTTAATGAACACTTAGTATGTTCTAGTAGGATCCTTTTTTGCTGTTGTGACCAAAAGACCTCACAAGAACAGTTTTAGAAGAAGAAAAGTTTATTTGGCACTCACAATTTCAGAGGTCTCAGTCCACAGATGAATGATTCCATTGCTCTGTGCTCCAGGTGAAGCAGAACATCATGGCAGAAGAGTGTGGCAGAGGAAAGCAGCTCAGTACAGGACAATTGGGAAACAGACTTTACAGCCTCATCAGGGACAAAGTATATACCCCAAGGGCAAAGTCCCAATGATCCCCTTTCTCCAGTCACATCCTACCTGTCTATGGTTATCACCCAGTTGATTTAATCCCTAGTAGATTAATGCACTAATTAGGTTAAGGCTCCCATAACTAATCATTTCACCTCTAAACTTCCTTGTATTGTCTTTAGGGGGACACCTAATATCTACACCATACTATGTCCCAGTTACTGTGCTATGTACAGAGACAAAACATATGGCCTTTTGTCTTTAAGGAGTTCACAGACTATAGAGTGGTTTTCAATCTTGCCTGCACACTGGAATCATATAGAGCATGATTTAAAAAAAAAAAAAAGTATGGGGGGGAATGCCTATCTGTGTTCCCTACATCCTGACCATGTGAAATTAGACATCCACTTATGACATTTTGACCAATGACAGATAACATGTAAGAGGTTGGTCCTGACAGGCATGGTGGCACATTCCTGTAATCCCAGTGACTTGGGAGGCTGAGGCAGGAGGATCACAAGTTCAAAGCCAACCTCAGCAAATTGGCAAGGCCCTGAACATCTTAGTGAGATCCTGTCTCAAAATAAAAAGGGCTGGCCATAAAGAAGAATAAAATTATGGCTTTTGTAGGTAAATGGATGATGTTGGAGACTGTTATGCTAAGTGAGATCAGCCAATCCCAAAAATCCAAAGGCCGAATGGTCTCTCTGATAAATGAATGATGATGCATAATGCGGGGGGATGGGGGGAGGGTGGCAAGAATGGAGGAAGGATAGATAGCAGGGAGGGGGGGGGGGGGGGGGGGGGGGGGGGGGGGGGGTAAAAATTATAACAGAATGTGTGGCAGATACCATTGCCCTGTGTACATGCATGAACGCACAGATGGTGTGACTCTACTTTGTGTATAACCAGTGAAACAATAGCTGTACTCCATTTGTGTTCAATGAATCAATAAGTAAATTTAAAAAAAAAAAGGGTTGGGGATGTGGTTCAGTGGTAAAGCACCCCTGTGTTCAATCCCTAGTACAAAAAATAAATAAAAGTTGTCCCATATAGTCTAGATGTTTAGTAGGTTATACCATTTAAGTTTGTGTAAGTACAATCTTCAATATTTGCACAACAAAATTGCTTAAAGAATCATTTCTCAGAACAGATAGAATACCTGTCCTTAAGCAGGGAATGGCTATACTTAAGCTCTCTTAGCTTGTACTGCATGGGTATGTTGAATAAAATAGAAGCTAGTTCATAGAGCAGTTTTAAGTATTCCTTGTCACCACCATCTCTCAGCCATGGCCACTAATTCAGGGAAAGAGATTGGATGAGGGGTGATGGGAAGTGAAGAAAAGACAAACAGACACAGAGAAGAAGGTGGGGCACTGCTCTCTGATGGAGAAGCAGTGACCCAGAGCTAGCTCAGCACTTTTATTAAATAGGTTTCATCAAAAGGTTATTTGTGGGAAAGTTTTAGCAAAGCAGGCAATCAAGGGAACACAGGACTGGTGAGACATTAGGGTCATCTTGTTAAGCTCAGAATTTTTTATCTCTGGGAGTTGGTGCCTGAATTCAAGGTTGGAACTGATACCTCTGAGCCTTTGCACAGAGTTTCCTCCCCCGTGTCACCATAGCAACTGGGTCATTTTTGACCTGCACTTTTAACAAGCAGTCCCCAGTGCAAACACAGCCAAGAGTCAGAAAGACCATGATTCAAATCACTGCTCTCCACAATTCCTAATATTGATTTATTCTGTGCCTGGTACAGGGTATGCCGGTAACAGATTGCTGCAAGTGGAGTGGAAGAGATATGTAACCACACTTCTGGAGTAGTGTGTGATCTACAAAGAAGAGAAATGTGAAAGCTCAATGAAAACACAATCATCTAACAACTAAGGTGGCTATTCTGAAGAATATGATGTTAGGAGTTTTTAATTTCACGGTGAGTATATTAGCTGGACAAGCATGGGGCGGGGCGGGGGGGGGGGGTGCAGGGTGAGAAGGGAGGCACTGAGGGATTAGAAACATCCCACACAGTACAATGTGTTCAATTCTCCTGGAGGACATAAGAAGGGGAGTGCAAAGGGCCATTCTGAGGGGATTTGAAACCACAAGAAAGGGTTGCTCTTGATGATGTTGGCTACCTACTGCCACCAAAAAGTTTTAAGCTGGGAAGAATGTGATTAGAGCTACATTTCAGTTAGGGTACTGAATCCCGGCAAGTATTTATAGTGACCTGATTTTGGAATAGGGTGATCAGTAGGGGCAATGATCTGGTCTCCTGTAGTCATAATAAGAAATGGAGTGGGTGACAAGGGAGAAAGAGGTCATCTCTACAGCCATTGGCAGCGGAAAAAAGGTGAGAGACGCAGAGGACATAATTATGCCATCCCGACCCTGGCACTAACTGGTGAACGAGGGAAGGTGCCCAGACCTAGATATGAAGATCCCAGTGTGGGAATGAAGCTCTGGTAAACTTTATCAAGGGCCAGGTGAGACTGAAAGGCCTGGAGGTAGGTTGGCGGAAGAGGTGCAATTCAGACCCCTGCAGCTGTGCTCTGGCGGTGCCAGTCCCCCACCCCAATGAGTGTGCGCTGTGGTCCTAGGGCGCACCGCGCGCTCAACCGCCCTGCCCCAACCAGAGGCCTACTGATATTGGGGAGGTTTTGTGTGCTGAGGCTGCCTGTCCGCCCCAAGCACTAGTCAAGCTTCTGCTGTCCTTAAGCCGCTGTCTCTGCGCGCCCAGAGGTAGAAGAGGGCGCCGGGCCCGCCCCGCAGGCGAAGGCTGCAGTCCCCCTCCTCCCTAGGAGAGCATCCGCCGCCGCGCGGGAATGCTCCCGCCCCTGGGGCTCTGCCTGCCGCGCCTTGATTCTGACCCCAACCCGAGGCACCTGCGGTTCACGACCAAGCACACGGGTCGAGACCCCTGGTCAGACCGACAGCGAGGAAGCTCGTGCTCTTGGGCCTCCGCACCTGAACTTCTCGACCAGTGACAGGTTTGAGAAATAAATATGGTGAGGGCAGTATCTTGGTCTGTGTCATTCTAGGGTATGTGGGCGGAGAGGAAGGGGAAAGCGAAGTGTGTAATTGCTGTTCTTTGAGTCTGCGGGAGGGCCAAGTTTTTTGTTTGTTTTTTTTTTGTTTTGTTTTGTTTTGTTTTGTTTACTGTATAATTCCTTTATTTTCTGCCAAATTTTTGTCCGACCTCCTCAGGGTCATGTTTTGGTTTGCTTTGTGCTTTTTCATTTGCACCTTCGTCTCCTTTGGTTGATACATCGCTTTCTCTCCTTTTGTTATAATCTATCCAATTCTTCAGGCATTTTGTAGCTAGATGTTACAATTCTAGGTCTACATTTGTACTTTAATAATTCTTCAACGAGCTACTGATTCAATGGGAAATCGATTTTTCCGTCAAATATTACCATCAAGCGAGTACTTTCCACAGATAGTTTACTCCCCTGATTCTGTTCTGTTCTGATGTTGTTTCTTGAATTAAATTCTGGGATTTGTATTTCCTTTTGAATATTCCACAATACCCTGGACTTTGTAGACTTGCAATATCTTGATAATCTATCACTCAGGGACCCCTATTATCTAACTCCTTCCTCTTGTAAACTGATTGACATTCCTACCACCTGTTCCCACCAGCAACTAACTACAATTTCTCTCCATTCCAGTTTAGCAATTTCTCTTTCCTGCGGAATTCTAAAGGTTCATCGTTCTGTCACCCAGATAAATATCAAAGCTTTAGTTGGCTTCTGCCTGTCATTTAGATGCATGCTCATCTTGTGTAATCTACCTGATTTTTTTCATACTATAATAAAAGATGTCATTTACAGATATATTATGAAAAATATCAAGCACAGAGAAATAGCTATAAATATTATTGTTGCTTTGATGTGTTTGAGGATCCAAATAAACTCCACACATTGCAACTGGTTACTGTCTTTTAAATAATCCATATTCCCCCTGGCCTCCAACTGGGATTCATGTTGTCATATGTACCACTGGAGTAAATTATTTTTAAGGCCTTTCTCTTAGTGAATTGCGGGGACCCACCAGTGATGTTCAGGTTTAGAATTGTGGAATTCTGCAGTTATGCCTTTAAAGCTCAGCTTTTTTACTGAAAAAGAGCACATGAATACAGTCTCTTTGATTATGATTTTATTCAAGGGGACCCTCAGAGCACTTTATAAAATTCACATACACATATATGACACACAGTGGATTTGCCAAGAGAAACTAAGTTTCTAAATTTCTAAAATCTTTGTCTTTCAGGGAAAGGGAAGGCCAGTCTTTTATTTGCTTGCTTTCCTTCTTAAATCAGCAGCTTTCCCCTCTCAATATATTCTCTAGTACCAAGACCAGCCTTCCACGCTATTACTCCTTACAGTTTTCTATCAATGCTCTTTAATAGCCAAACACTATGTTTTAGTCAGCTTTTGTGTCACTGTGATCAGCTGAGGGTGGTTTAAGAAAATTATCACAGGATAGATTGTCATAGCAATGACAATGTATGCATATATGGAAATACCACAGGAGATCCATTAGTGTGTGTGAATAATTATGATGAAACTATTGCAGCTGTGGGTTTAGCGTAGCAGTAGAGTGCTTGCTGGCCTGTTTTCTGGGGCCGATCTTCTGCACGGGGGAAAAAAGTCATTGCACATTGATTTTCTACCCCATTACATGTCTAAAATCAGAAGTTCTTTTAGTAACTGTGCACACTGAAGCAATACCGTAGGCATGTACTGAACACTGAGGAACAAGTGCTATCTCAGTTACCAGATTGACCAACTCTGCAAAAAAGGCTGATGTAATGAGGCTAGTTCAACTTTTTAGTGTATATGACATACACAAACAAACATTCTTAGTAGTGACTTTCAAACTTCTATTGTTTTTAACACAGAAGATACGGATTAAATGGGTTTCAGGATTTCAACCCTCCTTGAGTAAGAATTGTCTGTTCTTAGCAAATGAAGCTTTTCTTGTGGTGTAAGTTTTCTTTTTAAGTAATTATTATTATTATTTTTTTTTACAAATATCAAGTGGGCTTTTATCTGGACACACAAATTGTATGTAAACTAAAGTTTTATGGACATTTTGGTGCTTGATTGAATCAGGATTTTTATCATTTATTTTTAGAAGAATAGTTGTAGCTGTGAAAAAAATCAACAATCTCATAATGTTTCCAATTAGTTTTCAATCCAATACCAAAAAATGTAAATTGGTCAGCAACTGACTCAGGCAGTGGTAGTCAGGAAAGCTACCCAGTGTTTCCAATGTTGATGTTGCTAAAGGAGTTTGCACATCAAAGATAGCGCTTCTTTTTCTTCATTTTTCCCCCTTATGTATTACACAGAGATGTACTTTGGAAGTCCTCATTGTGGAGAGGTCTGCAAATAGTGTAGTAATGGTTTTGCAGATCTATTCTGTAGCAGCTCCATCAGCACAGTATTTCATCTCTCAGGTGTATGATGATGAATCTGTTCAGAGTAAAAATAAAAAGATTTTACTATATTGTAATGTTCTTATTTTCTTTCATCCTTAAAAAATAGCTACTATCTTTTGGAGTAATTTACTCCAAATGATATTATTCATTATTTAAGATAATAATTTGTTAATAATTTAAGTTTTCAGGGACAGAATGTAATGTGATTAATCAATGTAGTGGCTTTTGGTAAATAAAAGAAAAATGATACACATTTTACCATTTATGTTGAAAAGTTAAGTCCTGAAATAGAAATTCCCTACAGTAGTGATATAATCGTCTTTGTAAATATTTGAAAAAAACATCTAATCTGAGATCAATATGCCTTCTCACTTTGCAGAAGAAATTCTTTAATGAAATTGTAACCCCTTAACTTTTTCTTGAGGAGGTAGGAGAAGGTGACTCAGTAAATTATAATGCTACATCTACTTGTTGAGATTAGTACATAGTGTTCAACAATATTTTAATGATTTGAAGGCTTCAAATTTGCAATTAGCTTAAGAACAAATAGGAACACTTTTTTTTTCTTTTTCTTTTTCTTTTTTTTGGATCCGGGGATTGAACTCAGGGGCACTTGGCCACTGAGCCACACCCCCAGCCCTATTTTGTATTTTATTTAGAGACAGGGTCTCATTGATTTGCTTAGGGCCTTGCTAAATTGCTGAGGCTGGCTTTGAACTCTCAATCCTCCTGCCTCAACCTCCCCAGTCGCTGGAATTACAGGTGTGCACCACCACGCTCGGCCAAATAGGAACACTTTAAATCTTCAAAAACTGCTTTGAGTACTGGTTTGCAAATGAGGACAAACAATTTTGGAGAAAAATAGAGTCACTTAGTAAGCTTAGAAGATAAAATGTAATTTTTGAAAAATATTTACTTTTAGCTTTTTCTTAAAAATGACAATGAAACAGTGATCTGTTCTTTGTGTACTTTCTTTCATCTGAAATGTCTCTATATAGTTGGAAAATGAATGAGGTTATTCAGTAAAGAATATTTAACATTTAATTTATTCCAACATACATAAAATCTTACTTCTAGATCTTTATTTTTACTTTGGGAAAAAGAAATCATTGAGTTAACTATCATTATTTAAGACAGACAATGTGTTTCAGGACTGAGGTAGAGTATGTTCAGTTTTTTGATCTTCCTATGTCAGAATTTTACCCTGAGACTTCATGAATTCATTTATAATTTTATGAACTTGTGGAACACCAGAGAACCATATTAAAATATTATAAAAATCACACTTTCAATGATGAATATTGTTATAGGACTTAGAATTCTTTTTACTATTAGAATAGACAGATTTTGACTATATAGGAAGAAAACTCCAAAGTGTTCTAGAGGTGATTGGTTGACCTATTAAGACTATTTCACTATATAAAAAGTGTTAATTTAATTTTTTCCCAAATATAAATTTAATCCAGTTTATATTCTTTTTAAACATTTACAAAATTAGAAAAGGCTCATTCATGGAAAAAATAAATTGACTATAAAGAATAATACAATTATAATAGAAATGCTGAAAAATGTTATGTAGACAGATTAAAAGATTATGTTCATATGATAAAATAATCTGAAATGGTGATATTTCAAGGACAAATTGAAAATTTACAGGGCATGATAAGGAGTGTATGTCAGTTGATGTATTTTATACTGTTGTCTCACAGAAGAGGTCGATTTTCTTACCTTTACACAATAAACTCCCCTTGGTTGTATAAATGACATGAGATTTATATGATATCAATCTTCTTTCAGATGTTGCATTCAAATCCTAATCTGATTCCTGATTTTCATATGCTCTTTCAAGAATATATTTTTATTAAGATATTTTATAAAGAATAAAGGAGGGGCTGGGGTTATGGTTCAGTGGTAGAATGCTCACCCAGCATGCATGAGGCCCTGGGTTTGATCTTCAACACCACATAAAAATAAAATGAAGGTATTTGGTGTCCTACAACTCAAAGAAAAAAAAAGAGAATAAAGAAAGGAAAGTTCTAAATAAAAACTTTAAAGGCCAGGTAGCCAAGAGTAGGGATAATTGCTTTCTGTTTATAAAGAGGCAGCTGGGTGCAGTGGCACATATCTGTAGTCCCAACTACTGGAGAGGCTAAGGTTTGCTTAGCCAAGGAATACTAGGCCAGCCTAACTAAAGTAAATAAAGAAAGGAAAAAATAAAACAATCAGATTCACTTGCTTTAACTTATAAGTATCAGTAATGATGGAGATATGTCAACTCCCTTTCTTTTTTTGATAACTTTATATATCAATGTGCCCAAATTTATGCACATACTTTATATATCTATGTGTCTAAATTTATGCACATATATAAATGTTTATATAATTTTTCAGATAATAATGTAATCCAATTTAATAGCATCAGTACCACTTAGAAATAAAAAGTGATTTAAAAATAATTACTGCATAGGATATTACTGACCATAGACAGCTAAGAAACAGATGGTTTAATGGGTTGGACAAATGCAAGATAACTGTATAAAGTCATTTCAAGCCTTAAAAATAAACTTCTTTTTTTGACATTTTCATGCTGATTTGATTCAGCATGAGAATGAGAAGAACTGGGAAATAATTAGGTAAATTGACATTTATTTATTTATTCCAATATTTGTCCCAGATTATTTTAGATTCGACTGGAAAAGAATACATATTTTGGACAGAATATAGAACAAAAAGAACAGTATAATGTGGATAACATATATACCTTACTTTCTATGATTAAGATTTGACAAAATGATAAAGTTTTAAAATCACAAAATCCAGCTTTTTCCCCAAATCAGTAATGAAAACTTCTACATCCATAATAATTTATCTTCTGGGTGGCAAAAATGAAAACATGTCTGGCCTCAGTTACAATGCAGCAACCTCAATGATGTCTCACACATATGTGCAAGCTTTCTGGCTGTTAGACTAAATATCAGAAAGAGCATTCCTGAGAAATAGCAACTTCCTTTGTGGACCCAGGATAGGAAAGGGAGAGGGTATTCCAGAATTTCCCTTTTTATTTTTCCCTTAATGAAAAATATCCTAAATAAGACTTTGCTAATTATCATGTGTTTTATTAATTTCAAGCATTTTTGTTCATAAATGCAGTTGCTTTCAAGTGTAGCATTACAACTATATTATATTCCATAGCATGCATGAGGCCTGGGTTCATTCCCATGATTTTGAAAAATTCTTTAGATTACACGAGTTTCTTTCTAGTCTTGATACTCACCTAAGTATCAGTGGGTATACAAAAATATGTGTAAGAGTTAAGCAGCAAACGGAAAATAGCATTGGCAGTACTACCTCCATATATACTTCTGGAAATGATGTTGTGGGACCTATCATGCTGTCCTGTCTTTCCAGAAGTTTATTATTCTGCTTGCTACTGCCTGTCTACTACCCCTTTTGGAATACTCTAGTTTCCAAAGGAACTAGAGAAGAGTAGTGGTGTGGGCACTACTGTTGTTTCCACTCTTCTTGCCAGCAGGGCAGCTGCCCTGGGATGATAGCTGTCAATGTCCAGTTCTCAAAGCTGTGTTCTCACAGTCAGTTGTGTGGTGGTGGGAGTGTTGTTTCCAGTACCGTCACTGAACAGTATGGCAAAGCATTCATTAATAGTGGTCAGTGGAGTGTCTAACCATTTTTGTAAAACATTTTTAAATGTTAGATTTAATATTGAGATCATCAATTCTCTATTTCTTCTTATTCAAGTTAAGCATTAAATAATTGAGTATTTTGAATAAGCGCAATGTTTAAGAGGAATACTATTTTGAGATACTCTGAGTTCTCAACATTTCTACAGAATAAAGCCAATATAAACATTCTTCAAATATATGCTGACCTTTGAGGTTTACAAATAAATTCTTTTTAAAGGTTTCAGCTGCATATTCAAATTGATTCAGTTGCAGACTACATGAATCAATATCATTGAATCTGTAATTTTAGGAATAGGTACAATGAGGTGAAGAAGAAATATTTACTTTGCAGGTATTTAGCTAGAGAGGCATTTGATAAATTAAAAAAATAAGTTTTATTTTATTTAGTTGACATTCAGCTTTGAATTAATTATACTTACATCCTGTTCCATATAGAATGTTATGCCTTGAACTTTTCATGATTAATTTAACATAAGTGAAAAATTTCTTTTGATGCTACTTACTTACTTGGGCTAGAGTTGATTTATTTGAATCATTACACTAATTCTTTTAAAATGAAATTAGAATATATATGACTGATTCAATAGAAGGAAAAAATAAAACTGTTTTGTGTGTGCTGCACATTCATTATTGCTATAAAGTACAAATACGATTTTCTAAAATAAGCCTTGGAGGCCAAATTAACACCAATGGAAACAAATTCAATTAAAGCATTTGTTTATTAATAGTTATAAGTAAAATGAATTTGTTCGATGCAATTTTATAGTGGCTACGGTCAGAACTTCAAAAGCAGATTTCTCCAGGCAGAGGGTTATGGCCTGCTTGCTGGTGAAAATGTATGGCACAATTGGTACAATAGGAGGTAAAAAGCAAAAAGATGCATGTATGTAGCCAATGTAATAAGCTTGAGATGAATATAAGATTTTTGTTTTTGGTAGTGGGGAATGGACCAGGACCTCATACCTGCTAGGCAAGTGATCTACCACTGACCTCTACTCTTAACCCACAGATTCTTTTTTAAGAAAACTAAGCTTTGGAGAAATAACAGCATGCTTACTGGTGATAACATATATGGTTTAAGAGTACATTTGAATCAATGTCCTGCATTTCCCTGCCCCACTTCCATGAGAACTGGCAGTCAGCTATTGTGCTATTAATGATCTCTTTTGTTTGGGAACAAAGTAGAATATCTGACAGTCAACTTCCCGCTCCCCCTGCTTATTAGCCAGACACTGAGAAAATAAGTCTCAACCTGACCTTATTTTGAGGAATTCACAGTCATGTAGAGGGACAGATGAAATATAATTAGGAGGTAATTAATGTGATCAGTATAAAACTGATGTATATATAAAGAGCTGACACTATTTACCTATTTTTGACTTTGTCTAAAATTGTTTAGCAAAGGGAAAGGACCAAGATAGGTGATAGAATCATTATTTTGAAAAACACTTTCATTTCTAAGGGTGGACATGCTCCATGTCTCCATGCCTCAGGTGATAAGCAACATGGCATTTTGAAGATTTAATTCAGTGATCAATAACTTGTTTCAGGATCATTCTAAATGAGTACTTTTTCTTACTACCTGGGCTTTTCAGCTCTTACTATGTAAACTACTTTTGGTTTTTGGTTCTCTAATATTGTCTCTTGTCAATTATACTGAGTACATGAAACTTTAATAAATCTTAAAATCTATGTAGCCAATAATATATGTTTACTTAGTCTTTTTTCCTTCTGTTATAATAGAATCAATGTACAAAGTCCAAAACCAGTATTTGTTCATTTTGATGTGAAATTGGTGATCATCTGCAAGTTATGTGACTGAGAGTAATTATTGATTGGGATGAAGAAGCCAGAGCTCCAGAAGAGTGGCTGAAACAGAAACCTCCTAACAAGCAGATTAAAACAGTATTATTCTTCTAATAATACAGGGGCTGGGGTTGTAGCTCAGTGGTAGAGGGCTTGCTTAGCATATGTGAGGCACATGTGAGGCACTGGGATCCATCCTTAGCACCACATAAAAATAAAGATATTGTGTCCATCTACAACCGAAACAATATTAAAAATGCTTCTTGAAAGACTTGAAAGACTTCTATTACCTTTCTCTGAAAGTGGTGTCTGATTTGGATCAGTTACTGTCAGTTCTAGTCTATTAAGATACCTGAACATTTTGAAGTAATTTAGGCCACGTTAGATTATGAGTAGATGCTGTTTGGCTGCAAATATCATATGCACAACAGTAAATGTTCATGCTATTTAAAACTCATTTATACCTTTTTCTGGAATGAATAAGCCAATCCCAAAAAAGCAAAGGCCGAATGTTTTCCCTGATAAGTGGATGATGACATAGAATTGGGTTGGGGGGGCAGTGGGGGGGTGAGAGAAAAATGGAGGAACTTTAGATTACAAAGAGGGAAATGAGAGGGGGAGGGAGAGGGAGTATGAAGAATGGTGGAATGAGACAGACATCATTACCATGTGTACATGTATGATTACATGAATAGTATGAATGTACACCATGCACAACCATAGAAATGAAAAGTTGTACCCCATATGTGTACAATGAATCAAAATAAAGTCTGTAAAAATTTAAAAAATAAAATAAAGAAAAAGTATTTGCTTCCCATTAAATTTTGTAATGTAGACAATCATTTTACTCATTCTTGGTTTTGACCTCATGATTCATGCTTTATTTTTGTAGGTTATTAGAAGGACTCCTCACTATCCAGTTCTTCTCAAAGAGTCTGACAGATGTGGGATTTCCTTGGCTAATTACATTCCTGAGTAAGACATAATAATTATGGAATAAGAAATACAGCATCTTGAGTTACAAATTATTTTTACAGGTCTTATTTATTTTCATTGAATTCAACTAGACTGTTGAATAAGAATGCTGATAAACTTTTATAATTTTTAAAATGCCTTTATTTTATTAATTAATTAATTAATTAATTTATTTATATATAATACTGAGGATTGAACCCAGTGCCTCATACCTGCTAGGCGAGCACATTATCACTGAGCTACAACCCCAGCCCCAACATTTTTAATTTGTAAATTTTTTAGTTATAATTGAATAAAATTCCAAATTTTATCAGTAACAAAAACCTTATTTTAATAGCATTTCTTTTTAAAAAGGAGTTTAAATGACACCAAACAAAATAAGCCAAATTCAGAAAGACAAGTGTCATTAATTTCTCTCATTGGTGGAAGCTAAAGGAAAAAACAGAAAAAAGGATGTCCTAAAAGTAGAAAGGAGACCATTGGGGTAGAGGAAGGTGATAAGTAGGAGAAGAGGGGATACTGGGGAATGAAACTGATAAAATTATGTTACATGCATGTACAAATGATACCTACTATTCTGTATCATTAATATGTACCAATAATTTAAAAAGAAGCCTAGAATATAGTGTTTCAAATATATACTGTTTCAATATATAATATATATTGAAATATATATTAATGTATATTTATATTAAATTATATTAAATATATTAATATATATTCATATTTATATGAAATATATTAATATATATACTAATATATACTGTTTCAAATAGCTTAATTAGAAAAAATATTTTGTCTTTCATAAAGTAGCAATTATAATTTTTTAGTTTTGGAAAGGTTTTTTTTTTTTTAAGTTGGTTCTATCATAAGACATTCTGTCAGGATTAAGTTCAGGAAAAAGTTTGTTCCAGTAGGCTTTGGTTATTTAGGTTCCCTAAATAATTCATTGTGAATCTCCAGTGTATGCTATGTGTCAGAAATTAACTTTATTAATTGATAACTAATTTAATACCTTTAATCTATGTGCACAGGATGCCATAGATAACACCAGTCTAATTTTTAAAGGATTTCTTCCGTTAGCTGCTCTATAGAAGTGCAGGATTGCATTCTATAAATTTTTTTGGAAGCAAGAATCTTTATTTTTAATTTAAAAAATTGCTAACTTAAAAAAATTTTGCCTTAGGTATTTCATACTAAATTGATAACCTTCTTTATCAAATATGATGGAACCAAATATATTATGAAGCCATGGCTAAGAGAGATCTGCCCACATGATTAAATGTTTTTAAAAATTTTTAACTACAATTTTATTTTTCTTAATTTTTTAAAAATTAGTTTTTTATTTTTACAGACTGCATTTTGATTTATTGTACACAAATGGGGTACAACTTTTCATTTCTATGGTTGTGCATGATGAAGATTCATACCATTCATAATTAAACTTTGTTTCAGGTCTACTTAAGAAAAGTAGGTAGTGATGAACACTACATCCTGGAATATTTTGTTGCAAATATTGATATACGAATATCAAGACCTACCAAAGGAAAAATCCTATATCCTAGATGTATGGAGAATTGAAAGTATATACTATAACAGACTTGTGATACAATCACTTGAAGAAAATACATAATGCAATAGCAATGACATATACTTTTTAAATAGCTTAAGGATCATTATATATCAGTCTATGACCCTGCATTGTTTAAACAGGTAACCAATAGCTTCTATGGCTCTCCAGTACTTAACACGTGGCAGAGTAACTAAGGAAGTGCATTTTAAGAACAGAATGGAGGAAGTATGGATGGTGTAGAGGAAAACGGGATGGGAGGGGGTGGGGGAAAGAAAGATAGTAGACTTAGACAGTATTACCCTATGTATATGTAAAATTATATGAATTGTGTGAATCTACATTGTGAAAAAAATATATATATTCCCTGCTGTATAATTATATCAAAATGGGCTCTACTGTCATGTATAATTAAAAAGAACCAATAAAAAATCAAAACAAAATTTTAAATTTAATTTGAATTACTTTCAAAACTGATATTTGATCTAGTTACTGGATCTTTTAAGCATGTTTGGAACAACTTGGGCATGCGAATCAATTTTTCCAACTGTACATTATAGGGATTTAATACAGATCAAGTATCTGTAATAAAAATTTAGCACCTGAATTGAGATGTGCTGTAATGTAAAAGATATAATGAATTTTAAAAGACTTAGTAAAAAAAAGAATATTAATCTCATGAATAATTTTTGAAATATTTATTATATACCAAAATGATAATTCTTTGGGTATACTGACTTAAATAGATTATTAAAATTAGTTTTAACTACTTTTACAATGCATGTGCTAGGATATTTTACATTACATATGTAGCTTGTACTGCGTTTGTATTATGCAGGTGCTGGTATCACCTGAGAGGCCCTGTAGAAGAGAGTCTAATTCATGCATAATGTCAATTTTGGGCATCATAGTATTTTCCTAGTATACCTCATTGTCCTTTTATTAAAAAATATTATTTATTTATCATTCTTTTTGTTAATGTTGTGAAGTTGTTGGTTTGCATCTTCATAAAATGGTCTGGATCTAGTAAGAAAATTATTAGAGATATTGAGAAAGAGTCCTCTATGAATTTCCTCCTCCTACAATTCTTGCTAGGTGTGGCAAGAATGCAAGTCTGAATGCTACTCTTCTTTACCTGAGCTATTTCTCAGGACTGAGTTTACAATGAGCCTCTTTGAAGGATGAAGCAAATGTCTCCTTGCAGGACAAGGAGGTTTGCTTTTGTTCATAAATAAAAAGCAGTGAATTTTTCAAGCTCAATAGTCCTCAGCTATAAGAAACCTGCTGTTTGTGTAGCTATAATGTTAATGGCCATATTGTGCTTCCCTATGTTACTCAGAACAATGGGAACCAATGTGCTGATGTTCATGCTTCTTGTGCCATGAGTAATAGAACTTTGTTTCTGTCTCTGGAGTCTCATGTATTCTGTCAGCATCCAAGAAACAGTTACAGGCTAAATTACTAACTTGTAAATACCTAAAATCATGAATTTAGAAAATTATTTGTTCTGATGGGATGTAAGAATTCCTTTTATATGTAAAGATTTTAATCTTTAAAAATTTTAATTTGTGGAAGCCTAGTTTTTATATAAAAATGTGGTATCATAATAAAACATGGATGAAATAAGTGTCAGTTTTTTTCCTATATTGAAAATATTATACATGCACTTATATGAATTGTTGATATACAGAAGTGTGCACATATTACATTTCCCAAGAACATTTCCCAGTAAGTTCTTGAAAACAGAAAAGGTGAACATTCTGTGGGACTATATTCAAGGACCAAAAGATCTTATAAAGAAACACTTTATCTATATTAAACAATATATATACTCAGGACAAAAGGAAACTTTGTAAAAAGTATAAAAATAGATTAAAAATACAAACACAATATATGTTGTTTGGAACTTTAGAGATGTTTTTTTTTCTTCTCTTTCCCCTTTACCTCAAAAGTTATAAGTACTTTTGAAGCAGCATGTATTGTTGCACTTTTGATTTTTTGTTGTATAGTTAATGAATTTGAGAGTGTGGATGACTGGTGATCATCTGGTTGGCCATCCCATTCTTTTGTTTCTTCTTCTTTGATTAGTAAAGGTTTTCCTAGGGTTTGGCCAACAAGGTTACAGACTTCTTGAGCTTTGCGCCATGCATTCTCAACAGCAACAAGACAGGCTTGCCGTCTGAGGAATTAAATGCAGAGATTATTAATATGACATTCAATGAACTGCAGCATTGAATAGTTTTGTTTAAGCAATTAATAAATTCAGTTAAAGAAGTGCTTACACTTACCGAAGATTCTCAGCAGATCCTGGAGTATGATAGAATTGGGGTGGGCTGATGACAACAGAGCTATCTAGCTTTTCAACAAGGAAGTTACAAATATTTTGCATTTTTCCAAATTCAGTAAATGTAATGCAAACCTGTAAATGAAATGACACTTGGTATTATTTTCATGTACTGTTTCAAATTTTTTCTTTAAAATATGAGTGAAAAAAAGTAAAGTTAGATTATAAGGTCCTTTTATAGTATATAATAGATAAGAAAGACTATTTGATACTTAAATTATTTTGCTATTAAAAGACTTGCTTATGAATTTTGAAATTTATCTAATACTGACCTGAATATTTAAAATTTATTTCAAATCATTTTTAAATTTATTCAATTTGAATTTCTATGAAATTTGAGGATTTCTTCTTAAGTTTTATTATTTGGCTAAATTCTAACCCTGATAACTTTTTCATGAGTCTTTAATCTATACCATTAGATTTCTGATGAGCAGTAGTTACATCATAATTCACTGCTGCCACTGAGGTATGTTTCTTCTTCTAATCATTATTTTTAGATCTATATACAGAAGATAATCTATTTTACTATGTTCTGCTTGTATAAGTTGAGGTCATCTCATACATTCTTCATCTTTACTACTACTATACTAATCGTACTATGATTTATGTGGATATCTTCTACTACCATAGTTTATTTTTTAGCTTTGGAAACTATTTACTATGGGAAATTTCAAACATATACAATAGTAAAGAGTTTGATGAACCCCCCAGATATCAATTACCTAACTTCAAAAATGATCACATTATGACATCATTTATGTATATATTTTAAATACACTATATTCAACTTTTAGTGTAAAGTGCTATGACTTTTGACAAATACATAGAGCTCTGTAACTACAATAATAGACCTGTTCCCCTAAATTCCCTCAAAGAAACCCTTTATTAAATCAGTCCCTACCCCTGGCAATCATTGGTCTGTTGTTATACATCAGCCCTTTTCAGAATGTCATATAAATGAAGGCATGCAATATGCACCCTTTGAGACTCATTCCTTCCACTTGGCATAATGCATCTGTGATTCATCCATATTCTGGCATAATAGGTTGTTCATTTTATGCATAGTAGTATTGTTATATGGATATAACCACAGTTGTTTGAAAAAAGAGTTGTATCCAATTTTTGGCTTTTACAAATAAAGATGCTGCTTTGTCAAAGTAGTTCTAGATCCTTTGAATTTCTACATGTATTTTAGTCAGTTTGTCAACTTCTAGTGGAAAAAAAAAAAAAAGAGCTAGCTGGGATTTTTTTTTTTCCCTTCTTTGAACTGGGAATTGAACCCAGAGGCAGTTTACCACTGAGCCACATCCCCAGTCCTTTTTATTTTGAGAGGTCTCTCTAAATTGCTTAAGGGCCTCACTAAGTTGTTGAGGCTGGCCTGAAATTTGCAATCCTCCTGTCTCAGCCTCCTGACTCGTTGGGATAATAGGTATGCACCAATGCACTTGACTACTGGCTAGAATTTTGATTAGAATTGTAAAGAATTTATATATGTCACTTTTGAGAGAACTGGTATCTAATAATACTGAGTTTTTAAAATCATGAACATGGTAAGTATCTCCATTTACTTCTCCTTGCAGTTCTATCGTTTTTGTTTTAAGTATTTTGAAGCTTTGATCTAAGTATTTAGGATTGCAACTGATTCTTTTAGTATTATGAAATGGTTTTCTTTATTTGTGGTAATCTCTCCTCTGAATTCTACTTTGTCTGATATCATTATCACTACTCTGGGTTTCTTTTGATTCATGATAGCATGGTCTATCTTTCCTCATCTCATGATTTTTAACCAAATGTGCCCTCATATTTAAACTATGCTTCCCTCAGCATATAGATGGAGATCACTTTTTTATAAAATCTAAAACATTTGCCTTTGAATGAAGGTATTTAGGTCATTTACATTTAATATGATTAATGATATGGTTAAATTTAAACCTATGATTTTACTATTTATTTTCTATTTGTCTCTGCTCCTCTTTTTCTCAATTTGTTTTCTTTTGGATTAAATATATTTTTATTATTCTATTTTATATCCTTCATTGACTTATAAATGATAGTCCTTTTTTGTTAATTTAGTGTTTGTTTTAGGGTTTATAGGATACACATTTAACTTACCAAAATCTTGCAAACAATGAACCATTTTATATATAAGAACTTTTTAATACTGTACTTATATTTTTCCCTTCCCAATTTTTATGCTCTTTGTTAGATGTTTTACATACAGTATGTTATAATCCTTATAGTTCATCATTATCATTTTTGTTTAGTCAATTATCTTTTATATAAAGATATTTTTAAAAGATTTAGGTAATAAAAATATCATATATTAACCATATAGTTACCATTTTCAGTACTCTTCATTCCTTTGTGTAGATTCCTGTTTCTTTCTGGTCTCATTTTCTTCTGTCTAAATGATGTCATTTAACAATTCTCATAGTGGAGGTCTACAGGTGATGAATTATTTCAGCTTACTTAAAAATTCTTTAATTGGCCTTTGTTTTTGAATAGTATTTTTGCTGCATATAGAATTCTAGGTTTATAGTTGATTTTCTTCCCCTTTTAGTATGTTAAATGTTAATTCTACTGCTTCTTCCCTTGCATTGTTTTCAATAAGAAATCTGTTCTTTGTTCCTTGGTACATAATGTCTGTTTTTCCCTCTGTTTTATCACTGTTTTTAAGCAATATGATTATAATGTGCATTTGTATATTTTTATATTATGCTTAGGGTTGATTGAACTGTTTGAATCTGTGGTTTTACAATTCTCACCAAGTTTAGAAATTATTTTGGTTCTTATTTCTCCAGGTATTTCCTTGTCCTCCATTGGGACTTAAATTAAATATGTATTATGCCACTTGCAAGTGAGGCCTCTTGCAAGTTGTCCCTCAGTCCATTGATTCATTTTTATGTCTTTTCTTACTGTGTTTTATTTTGGATGTTCTTATTGCAAAGTCTTCAAATTCACTAAGCTGGGCTGTATAATATCTACCTTGCTGTTAGTCCTATTAAGTGTGGATTTCTTTTCACACATTGCAGTTTTCATCTCTGGAAGTTTAAGACTTTCATCTCTCTTCTGTCCCTTACTTAATTTTTGAGCGTATGTAACACAGTTCTAATAACTTTCAATGACATTGTCATTTTAACATCTGTATCAGTACTGGGGTAGTTTGTTTTTTTCCTTATTATGAACTTTATTTCTCTGCTATTTTGCAGGCTGAAAATATAGATCAAATCTGTAGGCAAAATTTTATAGAGGCAAATATAAAATCCCACAGTTCATTTTGAATCAGCATGAACAAAAAGTAAGATGAAAGAAACATGATTTATTTATTTATTGGGAGAAATATGATTTAAAAAGCAGCATGTGAAAAAGACTGTAATTACTGACCACAGCTATAAGCTAAATAGAACAAAGTGATGCAAGTGCCAAAAGGTTAATTAAGTCTTATTGTGTTATTAGAAAAAAACATTCTAGAGTAAGGATAATAATCATCTTCCTCTAACATGAAATAGTCAAATCACAGTAGGACACTACAGTTGTAGATCCTTTAGGAGGAAATTGACTAACTAAGGAAAGAGTTTGTCATATAAGAAACCACCAAAGAACTGAGGATCCTTACCCCTAGAGAAGACAAAAGTAGCATCAATATGATAGTGAGCTTCAACTATAAACTTCAAGGAAATATTAGCCTTTTTCTTTTTTTCTGGGAGAGAGACACTAACAACAGACAGGCACAGTGTCAATTTTGGTATAAGTTTAGAAAATGTGTTCATTAGATATCTGAAATGCAGTGGGTCTTATATATTCATGTTATATATAAAATATTTCAAAAGAAGAATTAATAGTTAAAACAAAGATTGGATGAGATAATGGATGGAAAATGCTTAACACATGATGTTACTGGAGTCCTAGGCCAGGGTCCTGATTCCAGGGGTCCCAACCAACCACGTTTGGCCACTTGTCTCAAATATCAAAGAGAAAAGGTATATGAAAAGCAGGGAAGGATACTTATTTTTATTTATTTATTTTTTTTGGAACCAGGGATTGAACTCAGGGACACTCGGCAACTGAGCCATATCCCCAGCCCTATTTTTGTATTTCATTTAGAGACAGGGTCTCACTGAGTTGCTAAGGGCCTCGCTAAGTTGCTGAGGCTGGTTTTGAACTCGCGATCCTCCTGACTCAGCCTCCCAAGTTGCTTGGTTTACAGGCATGCACCACCATGCCTGGCTTAGGAAAGGATACTTTAATCAATAAGGTCATACTGGCAAGGCCAAGTGAGTTTCTCAGTCCTATCTTCAGGGCACATAAGAGATATAGGTGTAAACAGAGGATGGAATGAGGCAGGGGACAAGAGGTCTGCATAATTAAGCAGATTTGGTTAACAGTGGTCTAGTTGATCATTCTCTGAGTTCTGTTTCTACTAGGTAGTGCCAGAGAAGTCTACCATTTGAGAGGGCAATTTCCTCTTGTTGCTCAGGATGTTATCCATCAGACCTGTGATCCTGGAAGGGGTACTTTAGTTATGGCAGCTTATCATGGGATATTATGGTTTAGCTATGAGGCATCCCCCAAAGCTCATGTGTGAGATAATACAAGAACTTTCAGAACTAACGAAATGACTGGGTTATGAAAGCCTTAACCTAATCAGTAGGTTAATCCACTTGAATGGATTAACTGGGTGGTAACTGTAGGCTGGTAGGGTGTGGCTGGAGGAGATGGGTCCCTGGGGATGTGCCTTTGAGACTTATGTGTGTCTTTATTGAGCAATGTCTTCTTCATGTCCTGAGCTGTTTTCCTCCACTACACTCTTCTGCCATTCTTCTCACCTCAGGCTCAGAACAATGGAGTCTGCTATCTATGGACTGAGACCTTTGAAACCATGAATGCCAAATAAACTTTTCCTCTAAAATTGTTTGTCATTTTTTTATTGCAGTTGTGAAAAAGCTAACTAAAACATGGAATAATTTCATGGAAGGTAAAGGATAAGGCTTAAAGACTTATAGATGACACTCCAGAGGTCTGAAACAAGATGTTGTAAATGTCTGTTTTCAAGAGGAATGGATAGGTAAGGGCTAGTAAACCTTGTATTACTAGTGGGTTTTGTTTATTCTTTTTTAGATACACATAACAGTAAAGCGTATTTTGATGTATTATACATACATGGAGTAAACTTACTCTAATTAGGATTCTACTCTAGTGGTTGTACATAATGTGGAGTTTTTGGATGAACACTTCTTAGAAGATTAACATGCCTATGTGCAGAACTAAACAGGAACACAATCCAAAGTTTAATAAAGGAAACAAACACAAAATAAAGGTAGAGAAGCCAAGCTTTCTCTTGCTTTCAGTTACGTGAGAGCAACTGCAGACCTAGATAAAAAGACACTGCTTTTAGCAAAGGCAGCCTCTCTAAGTCCTGGTTATAATGGGAAGCATTAAGGAAAAATAAGTGGGAACAAGGAGGGAGAAAACTGTTATGAATGTTATACTACTTTTTCTTTTGATACACGTTACTGAATGTCTGTAATACCTTGGGCTTTGAATATCTCTCTTAAGATTGTGATTATTATAAGAAAGAACCAAAGAACCAATATAGGAATCTCAAAGCCAAGGCTTTTAATCCAACCCCCACTTCCCACATATATTCACATCTTTAAAATGCCTTTCGGAATTAAAATTTCAGATAGTATGTGGAAAGAGTTTAGCCAAATCCTCATTTAGTCATGTCTTAAAACAAGCAGCTCTAAATGTACTCTTTGTACTTAGAAGGTCAGTCTCTTCAACAACTCACTGGTCTGAAAAATAGGCCAGTTTTTTATGAAGTCTGAGACTATTTCTTTTTCCTCCTTTCTCTTCAGTATACCCTCACGATAAGCCTCCTTAACTAAGATAACTTTATCCTCTGTGTTTGCTACAATCTGAAGCTCTAACAGGTACTATCTACTACTGAAATGCTATACCATAGTCCCAACTTTCAACCTCTGTAATTTGGAATTTCTTGGACTGTTCTTCATTCTGTTTTTAAAGGTGTTTTTCAGTCCCCACTACCATAAAATGCTTTTGCCAAATGGATCACTAAAATGATAATGAGTAATTTTAAATTTCCTTGAGATAGTTACATTTTAAATGGTGAAATCACAAAACTGTTAGTGGGGTAACAAACAGAATATTGTTTACTGTCTCAAGAGATAAAAAGCCAGGATTGCAATTTGCATTCTAATTCTTGTTATATGACCTTTAAGAAGTCTAGTCTAAGTGTTCTAAATTTAACAGAAAAATTAGAGAAAAAAATAATCTATCATCTGCCTGAAGATAGGACCAGGTGATACCTCGATACTTCCTACCTCTAAAAACAGACTCCCTGACTGGGTAAGCAAGATTCTAGTCTAACCCCACTGTTCTTTTTCTCCTGTGACAAGGAGGCGACACGGACTAAGCACATACCCCAAACATTTGGTGTCAGAAACATACTCTGATTTCATTAAAAAAAAAAAAAATTCTAATAATCAAATCTGTAAAGGAAAGTAAAAAGCTCAGGCAGTTGTAGGCTCTAAATAATGTCATCATCAATGAAGTGTACTTAAAAGCTTCAATCTCTCTCTCTCTTTCTCTCTAATTCGTTTATTTTTGTGGTGCCGGACATTGAACACAGCCTCTCTCAGGCAAGTGCTTTACCACTAAGCAACATCCCTAACTTGTGAAAAGGTTAAGTGGTTTTTATTTCCAAATAATACTTACTACAACACAGTAAAGTTGCATTGTAAAATAAAAGAATGTTAAAAAGTTTCAATCCTGTATGTCATGATTTTATTCATTACTCTTTTAGAATTTTATTTGTTCTTTTGTTATACATGACAGTAGCATTATTTTGAGATATTTGTACAAACATGAAGTATGACTTATTCTAATTAAGATCCCAGTCTTATGGATGTACGTGATATGGAGATTCACTGTGGTGTTTTCATTTATACACAGAGGAAAGTCATGTCACATTTGTTCCAGTGTCTTTCCTATTCCTACCCCGACTTCCCTTCATTCCCCTTTGTCTAATCCACTGAATTTCTATTCTTTCCCTCCCTATTTATTTACTTTTAATCTAGGAGAAGTTTCCTTCCCGTAGTAGTTCCTGCTCACCAGGCAGTAATTTTACTAAAAGTTTATTCAGGTGGTATTCAACTGCTATTTCCCTGTTGCTACTTTTATTCCATTTTAAATAATTTCTCTTAAATCTCATTAAATATATTTTAAAAGGTCATCTATATAACATCAAAAATTATTTTGAGAAAAAAACTCT
>JAJEJO010004533.1:858416-901418 GCA_020662805.1 Glaucomys volans
AGCCTTTGCCTGATATTTTAAAATTGTCCTAAAAGTGCCACAAAAAAAATTAAGAAACCTACAAATATTTGCTTAAAATTTGATCATAATTATATGTTGTAGTAATTTAATTAGTATATGAGAAAAGTCTTAACTTATGGTGGCATATATATGAGGAATTGTTTGTATACACTGTATAGCATATTTAATGTCAGAGGAGTCTTAGTATTTTTAAAAATGTACTTATAAATAACACAAAAAAGTATTTATAAATAACACAAACTTACTGAACACCTATTATGTGTACCTTCTGGGTAAGTTACTCAATTTTTTTGAGCCTTAGTTTCTACATTTATAAAATCAGGTTAACATCATGTGTGTCACATAAAATTGTTATGAGAATTTAATGAGAAGCTGTATGTAAAGTACTTGACAGAAAAGTCAGTCAGCAAAGTAGATGCTTTACTATTATGATAAAAATGTTTCTGAAACACTGAACTTGAATCTTCTTGTTTTTAGAAAAGTAATATTAACCCTTTTTGATTCTCTAGGTTAATACCAAGGTATATAATTCTGATGAAAAAGTTAAATTTCTCATTTATTTTTCAAAAAAGTTTTTAAATTCATCCTTGGGCACAAGTATAACATTTTTTAAATTTTTTTGTCTTTCGAATATATGTTAAATAAATATATAATAATTATGTCAAATAATAATTTAATTTTTTTGTGTGTGGTGCTGGGGATTGAACCCAGGGCCTTGTGCTTGCAAGCCAAGCACTCTACCAACTGAGCTATATCCCCAGTCCAATAATTTAATTTTAAGTCATAAGGAAGATGTTGTATCTAAGGTTTAAGATATAAGCTAATCATAAACAATTGATGTTATCCAGAAAAATTCTAAAAGCTTTTAATCTGAATATATGAAGTTCCAGTTGTAACTGTGTTATCTGTCACTCCCATGAAAATACTAACATGAATTTTTAAAATTACAAAGGTAATATCTGTTCATTGTAGAAAATTTATTAGAGTAGGTAAGTATTAAAAAGCACTGTATATACATGTATGATTTATAATCAGTTTTTTTACTGATTTAACAAGTTATTTTTCTGTCATTTAATATTCTTTTATAATGTAAATGTTTTGTTCCACTTTTTTTTTTTTTACAGATAACATTATGTCAACAAGTATAATTAAAAATTAGCTGAAATTTCATTTCCAAATATTCAAATATAATTTAAAAGCAAAGATAAATACTGTTTCTCTTGTCTTTTTTTTTTTTATTTATTTATTCTTTTATTTACTTATTGATTCATTGAACACAAATGGAGTACAGCTATTGTTTCACTGGTTGTACACAAAGTAGAGTCACACCATCTGTGCATTCATGCATGTACACAGGGCAATGGTATCTGTCACACATAGTTATTAATTTTACCCCCCACCCACCCCCCACCCCTCCCTTCCCTCTATGCTAGCTATCTTTCCTCCATTCTTGCCATCTTTCCCCCCCCACATTATGCATCATCATTCATATATCAGAGAGACCATTCGGCTTTTGGATTTTTGGGATTGGCTGATCTCACTTAGCATAAGAGTTTCCAACATCATCCATTTACCTACAAATACCATAATTTTATTCTTCTTTATGGCTGAGTAATATTCCATTGTGTATATATACCACAGTTTCTTTATCCATTCATCTACTGAAGGGCATCTAGGTTGATTCCATAATCTAGCTATTGTGAATTGAGCAGCTATGAACATTGATGTGGCTGCATCACTGAGGCAATCTGATTTTAAGTCCTTTGGGTATAGGCCAAGGAGTGGGATAGCAGGGTCAAATGGTGGATCCATTCCAAGTTTTCTAAGGAATCTCCACACTGCTTTCCACAGTGGCTGCACCAACTTGCACTCCCACCAGCAATGTATGAGTGTACCCTTTTCCCCACATCCTTGCCAACACCTGTTGTTGCCTGTGTTCTTGATAAAAGACATTCTAATTGGGGTAAGATGAAATCTTAAGGTGGTTTTGATTTGCATTTCTCTTATAACGAGTGATGTTGAACATTTTTTCATCTTCATCATGTTGGCCTAGGACCAGATTTCCTTAACATGACTCCCAAAGCGCAAGAAATAAAAGCACGAATCAATGATTGGGATAGAGTGAAACTAAAAAGCTTCTTCTCAGCAAAGGAAACAATCAGCAATGTGAAGAGAGAGCCTTCAGAGTGGGAGAAAATCTTTGCCACACACACTTCGGACAGAGCACTAATCTCCA
Source organism: Glaucomys volans (assembly GCA_020662805.1). Classification (NCBI taxonomy): domain Eukaryota; kingdom Metazoa; phylum Chordata; class Mammalia; order Rodentia; family Sciuridae; genus Glaucomys; species Glaucomys volans. The sequence goes on from JAJEJO010004533.1 coordinate 860,674, forward strand.
GAATCTACCAAGTACTCAAAAATCTTTACACCACGAACACCAATAACCCAATCAATAAATGGGCCAAGGAAATGAACAGACACTTTACAGAGGAAGATCTACAAGCAATCAACAGATTTATGTTCCACTTTTTGATGTTGCTTTTTTCATTTTTTTCCTTTACTACCTACATATAACACTTCTGATTAAAAAATATTATAGAAAGAAAGGAAGCTGGAAAGAAAACCTTTTTAGTAGTGTTATTTTAAAAATATAAACATGTTAATTAAAGAAAATCTAATACTAGAGACAAAGACAAAAAAATCCCCCAAACCCCATTACTGTTAATATTTTAGTAAATATTTTACTAAACCATCTATCAGTGCATATTAATATACCTAGATCAATGTCTAGACTTTTTTTTTTGATGCTGAGGATTTAATCCAGGGAGCTTAACTGCTGAGCCACATCCTGAGACCTAATGCCACAGGGATTACAGGTGTGTGCCACCATACCTGGCTAGATTTAAATTCATAACTACATTCTACACACTGTTCTGAACCTTTATACAATGAACTTTCTAGTTTGGAATAATATTAAATTTACAGGAAAGGTTGAGGCAGGAGGATCACAAGTTTGAGACCAGCCTTGGCATGTTAGTGAGGCCCTAAGCAATTTAGCCAGACCCTGTCCCAAAATAAAAATAAAAAGGGCTGGGGATATGGCTGAGTGGTTAAACATCCCTGGGTTCAAGCCTCAGTAGGAAAAAAGAAAAAAAAAGTTGCTAAAGTAGTACAGAAAGTTCCCATATATCTCAGTTTCAGACTCCTCTGATCTTATTTTCTTAAATTATTTTAAGAGCCAGGCACAGTGGCACGCATCTATAATTCCAGCAACTTGGGAGGCTGAGGTAGGAGGACTGCAAGTTTGAGGCCAGCCTCAGCAACCTTCAAGAGCCTGTCTCAAAATAAAAAATAAAAAAGGCCTGGGATGGGCTCAGGGGTAAAGTGCCCCTGGGTTCAATCTTCAGTACTAAAAGGAAAAAAAATATTGAAATGGATTTGTTGAAAATTAACAGCCAACATTGGTGCATTACCATTAATTAAGCTCCAAATTTTAATTTCATCAGTTTTTACACTAGTGTCCTTTTTACTATTCCAGGATCAAATCCATGATACTGTATTAAATTAATTCATTATGTCTCCTTTGATCTGGAATAGATTCTTAGTCTTCCCGATTTCATGACCTTGAAAATTTCGGTCATTTATTTTGCAAACCTCAATTTGGGTTTGTTTTATATTTTTCTCGTGATTAGACTGAGGTTATCTTAGGAAAGAATATGATAGAAGTGAAATGCCTTTTTCATTACAACGTATCTACATAACATTACTCATGATGCTAACCTTGGTCACTTGGTTAAGGTAGTATTGCCAGGTTCCTTCACTATAAAGTTACTATTTTCTCCTTTCCATACTTTATTAATTGGAGGCAAGACATTAAGTGCACCCATACCCAATAAATACTGACCTTAGGATGTGAAGTTGGCTCCTACATACCCCTGACATACTTCTATCCTTTATTTTTTGAGCACTTCTTTTTATTTTCTGGTACAATGTGTCAGGCTCATGTACTTTCCCTGTCCTCTAAAACTATTTTTCCAAGAAGCATAGTAATTTCTGAGATTGGCATTTAGGATGAAGATCTTAATGCTACAACTATTTACCACCACTGAAGAGTCATTCCTTCTAGGCTCTTAGTGGAAGAGCTAGATTATGCATCCTAATGCACACGTACATACTTATCTATGATTGTTTCTGTATCTTTCTGTCTGTAGGAAGGTAAACTTGGGTTCCTGCTGATTTTTTCAGCTCTAAGAATCAGAGTTCATTATAACTCTCCTTTCTTTAATAATGAGAAACCTGGTCCTCACCATCCACTTACTTATTCAGCGCTAGTATACATGTAAAGCAGTTTCAGAATTGTTAATGTATACCCCCTTTGTATACCCTAGCATAGGGTTTATGTACCTTTCTTTTTTATCTTTATAGCTTCCAGTTCAAACACCATTTTCTAAGGTTACTTAGGATACTCCTTCCCTCCTTGAACACTTTCAGTAGTTATGTCATTCATTTGTAATAGGGGGGTTCATTTGTCACCAACTGAAATCTACTCTTGGATTGATCTTTTTATAGCCTGTTTGGTGCCTTTTTTTTTCCACTTCACATGTTAATGTTTTCTCTTTATGATCTACAACTCTATGGTTTTTGATAAATGCATGCAGTTATGTATCCACCACACCAGTACCATGAATAGTTCTTTCACCTTAATGGTTCCTCTGTACATCCCCTTTATAGTCAACCACTTGCCTCTCCAATAATCCCTGTCAATCACTGATCTGATTTCTGTAGCCACAGTTTAGCCTTCTCCAGAATATCACACGATGGAATCATAAAAATAAACCTTTTGGGTTTGGTTATTTTCACTTAGCAATATGCATCTAAGATTCACTTATGATCTTCTATGAATCAATTTCTGTAACTTTTATTGCTGAATAATATTCTTTTGTATAGATACAGCACACAGTTTATCTATTCCCCTGATGAGAAGCATCTTGGTTCCTTCCAGTTTTAGCAAATACAAATAAAGCTGCTATAAACATTCATGTGAAGATTTTTATATGAACATAAATTTTTAATTCACTTGGATAAATTATCCAGACGTGCTGGTTTCTATGATAAGTCTACATTTAACTATAAGAAACTATAAAACTATCTTCCAAAGTAGACATCATTTCATCATCTATGACTGAGAACTACTGTTGCTCTACATCCTCTCCAGCATTTTTGGTACCATCACATTGGGTGTTAGCCATTCTAATAGGCATATACAGATATTTCATTGTGGTTTTAATTTCCATTTTTCCTAATGACAAATAATATTGAACATATTTTCATGTATTTGCCATTTGTATATAGTCTTTGAAGAAGTGTCTGTGTAGATCTTTTGTGAATCTTTTGAGCTGTTTGTATTATTGTCAAATAAGTTTTATATATATATGCGCAATATATATATATATATATATGTTTTCTGGAAGTCCTTTGTCAGATATGTAACTTACAAACATTTTCTCCTAGACTGTGGATTGTCTTTTCATTTCCTAAATTTTTTTTTCCCTTCCTCTTTTTGTGGTTATAGGCATTGAACCAGAGCCTTGTGCATGCTAGGCAAGTGCTCTACCAACTGAGCTACATCCCCAGCTCCCTAACACTGTTTTTCACAAAAAAAACTTTTTTTAAAAAATGACAAGTTACAATTTATCTTTTTGTTTGGTTCATGGATTATGCTTTTGGTAACTGTCTCAAAACTTATCTTCAAACTCAAGGTCACATAGATTGTTTTCCTTTACTTTCTCCTAGAAGTTTCATGTTTTACTGTTGGGAAAGGCAGTCTTGTTCTTTAAGCCTTTAAGCCCCTACACAGCTCCCTGAGAATGAGTCTTGGGTCTGGAACACTTCCTTGTAAGAGATAAAGTATCCTCATAGCTTATAGTGGGAACTGGGCTTACTGCTTGCATGGGAATCTTTCCCTATTTAAGACTTAATATGTAGTCCTTTGTTCTAATTAATTGAGTGTATCACATGGCTTTTGGACAACTCCATGGCTATAGTTGTCCCCACTGGGGAAGGGATGGGGTCTTTTTACAGCAGCACAAGAGACAAGACATGCTGATCAATTACCCTGCATCAGCTGCAGAGGGATCTGCTGACTGTGAGAGATTGATACTACTGATGCTGAATTTTGCTGTCTATTCTTATGTGAGTAAAGTGTTGTTTTATCCAGTGCTTGACTGCTTGTGTTTTCTTAGTGACTCCAACTCCAAGATGCAGTGGAAGAAGTACTCAGACTTCTATTCTGATAATAAGCAACAGATGCCACTTGCTTAACATTTACACTTAGGTCTGTTATCCATTTGGAACAAATTTTTATCTAAGGTGTGAGCTGTCTTTCATTTCTTCCACATGGACATTCGACTATTACAGAAAAGACTATCCTTTCTCTACTTTAGAACCCAGTGTCTTTCTCTCTGAAAAAGGAAAAAAAATTCTTAGAAGCAGTAAAATACTTCATTTAGCCCAGTGATTCATAAAAGGAAGCATGAGCAATTTTGAAAGCAATCTATATAAAGTACCTACCTTGGTTATTAATATAGCCACATATTTGCTAAATTTTGAAAATACAAATAATATAGGTAATAAGGAAACAAAAATTGCCTATTGGCAATCAGACTGAGAAGGTCTAAGCAGAATATAAACAATGCTTCCAAGAGAATACAGAAAGAACTCAAAGTTTTTAACAGAATCACAGTTTCTAAGTTTCTAATTGAAAAGAACTAACTGCATCCACAACCTGCAACCTTTTACTGCTTGATTATTGAGCTTTAACCAAAGGCAGCTCTAGCCCAGCTTTAATCTTCTGGGTTTTGTCTGGGGAAAAAATAATAAAATAGCAAATCACAATGTTGCCCTTGTTTCACTGATCCTTTTTTAGAACCACTTAGCACTAGCCTAAAACCTATTAAGAGACTCCACCTTCCTCCTAAGTTCTGAATATTCCTCAAGTCCTTTGGGATGCATTCTCTGCTGTACCATGATAAATAAACTTGAGTCTGTTTCCTTATAGTTATATTCCTGGTAGCTTAGCTGGTGGGCTCCCACAGAAAGTATGAGGTCTGTTGTTTATAAGGCAGTGGTTCTCAACCAGAGGATGATTTTGTCCTCTAGGAGACATCTGCCAATTTGTAGAACATTTCTGATTGTCACCATGCAGGAAGGAAAGCATACTGCCATTATGTAGTGGTTAGAAATGGTGACCTCTCTGGAACTGAGGAGGTTCCTAAGACATGGGAACATCAGTTTTAGGTAAATAGGCACATTTTGGTTACCCTATGGATAGATGCCAGGAATGCTGCTGAACATCAATGCATAGCCCCAGATGACAAAGAATTATCCAATACAAAACATTAACAGTGCCAATATTGAGAAACCATACCAATAATAGGTACAAATTTTTAAAATATTGAATTGTACAAGTCTAATTCATTAAGTTTTCCCAATTTGGCACTTTAATATATAAATACAACAAAATGGTCAAAATGGAAATAACTACTTAAACCATAGGAAAAGGGGAAGGCTAACATTCTTAATAGCCATAAAAGTTGTTTTCATAGAAATAAAAAAGGTAAACATGAACTTTACAAAACCATAAAACTTTACAGAAAAAAAAACTGAATAAATGAACTAAGACACAATACTGTAAAATCCAGTGATAATCCTAAAACATACAATGTAAAACATGAACAGAAGTTTTATCTGTCTTATAGAACTTCCCAAAATCTAGAATTTCTGATTGTATTCCCATTTTGTCATCTAACATGTCCTGTTCCTTGCAGGCAGGAAATCATTTTAGGAGAACAATAATGAGGGGAAAACTACCTCTCAAATATTTTATGTAGATGTTAATAATTTAAACAGTGTGCTACTAATATAATCCAATTCAAGAACATTTGAATATTGCAAAAAACAATAACCTGGAACATTTTAAAGCAACAGGCAATAGAGGCAATATGGAATCCTCATATTTTTTGCTCCTACTCCCTCAGAGTGGTTCAGGGAATCCCCAATTGGTCTTTACTGCCTTGATATCCTGTCTGACTTGCCACAGGATTAGGTTAAAAGCTGGTCTATGGCATTTCCCTGTCCACCAAGACAAGTTTAAATTACCCAGTTACAGTGAATTGAAGGTTTTTTTTTTTTTTTTTTGGATGTATTTCTAAGCACAATGTCTTTTTAAGATACAGTATTTGGTATAAGGCTTAGGACTGGTGTAGCCATTTTGTATCATGCAGGAAGAAGCAGGCGAAGCCAAGGGAACAACATCAAAACAAAGTATTGACCATATCATACTTGATAACCCATATTACAACTTTTCAGTTATGTAAAGAAATAATTTTTTTATTAGTAAAGGCAGTTTGAGATAGGTTTTTGAAAATACAATAAGGGAATGACAGACTTCAATAAATTGTCTCAGTACAGTTATTTACATAGTCAAGAAAAAACAAAACTCTTATTTTTATACTAAGGTAAATTCCAACCATAGCATAATGCACTATCAAGGGTCCCTCAAGATTTCAAACATATCAGTTAATGGCTATGTAACATCAGGCTTAGGAAGGACCCAATAAGCAGTACATTAAAAGCAGAAAACATGCAGAAAAGATGAATGAATTTGGCTAAATAAAACTTCACAATTTTGAATGTTCACTAATATAAGCTAAATTATATGACAAATAAGAAACTGAGAAAAAACTTTTGCAATATATAATAGACAAACTCTTAACAATTTTAAGGTTCTCATAAATTAATCAGGAAAAGACAATGGAAAAATAGGCAAAGTATTATGATCTGCAAATTAATATTTAAAAAGTTTAACTTCAAAGGTTAAAAAAAAGTAACAATCATTTTTTAGACTTAATGAATTGGCAAAATTAAGGAACAAAATAATACCTGTCATCCAAGTGGTGGTATAAACTTATCTTCCTAGAGTACAATTTTTCATCAACCTTCAAATATATATATGTGCATATATGTGTGTATATATATATTATATTAATTATATATATAAACCTAGCAATTAACATCCAAAGAACATTAATTAAGGATTTATGTAAATATGTAGCTAATATATATGTTAATCTGTTATTATTCTCTGTGTTAATCTGTGTAACCCCAGGAACAGATCCTGGGAGAAGGAATTGAGTACAGGTGATTTTGAAGATGATCCCATAGAATACTAGAATGGGAGTGGGAAGACAGAGAGAGAAGGAAAGTAAGTGTCAAGGAAATTACTATAAGTGTGACTCAAATTTAATCCTATAGAGAAACTCTGCAACTGGGGTGGAACACATGCCTTCAAGTTATTCTACCCTAGGGGTGAGGAAGCTGGGGTCTCCTCTTCTCAGTCATTCCAGTTTCATTTAAGCCTTCAATTGAAAGCTGCGAGGGATGAGGGGATAGGAATTAATTCCCAAGCATTATTGTCTGACTTTACATGCAGGCAGGATGAATTCTGGCAGTCAGGGAAAACTTTCATTTCCAGGCAAATAATTCACATATGTTGGCAGACTGAAGTTGGACGTGCATGCATACAAATGTGAAATGCCAATAGATAAAAGTGGAGGTTATCAGTATCATCTGCTCAATCACCCACTGCCAAGAGAATAAAGTAGCAACATACTTTAGTAGTCAAGAGCATGGGCTTTGGGGTCAAAGTTCATGGTGTCTAAACTCTGACACCTCCCAGATGTGAGCAAGCTATCTGCCAGGAATCCCTCTGGTCCTGAGAGTTCTCAACTGTAAAACAGCAATTTAAGTACTGATTTATGGGTAGGAATACTAAATGAAATAGCATTTGTAAAAGGTTTTTACAAATTGTAAAACTATTATTGTAAACTAACAATAGCTTAACATCAATAATATCTAAACTTCAGTAGGGAACATAAGGTTTCCTCCATGTTCTGCCTCTAGCTTTCTTCTTCAGTCTTACTTCTAATTTCCCATTATGTCCCCCAGGTCTTCTGAGTCCTAGCCATTGTAAACTGCTTATAGTACTCAGAACTATATACTTGCTGAATTTTAATGAGGAACAGGAATGCTTTCCCTTCAATTATTGTTTAATATTTGACAGATGTGTCACTTCCTTTAGGTGATCTTGCTGAAATTCCTCAAGTAAAATGAACATTACTTTATTTCTTACTCTATTGTATTATGTACATACTTATATTAGTCTGCTCCATTCCTGAGACTCTTCAGCAGACTGCCCTTATTAGAGGCTCCAGTGAACTGCCTTGCCCCTTCACTATGTACATCTACATGATGCACGTGAACATAACTCACAAACACAAAAAAGGTCTCTTCTTTGGAGAGATTCAGTATACAGAGACAAGTAAATCAAGAATTATACAGGGTGATATGTTTTATTGAGGAATGGAGTATGGTATGGTAAGGATTTGTGTTACATTAGGAAAGGAATGCCAAAGAGGTGTGTTTGGTCTGGTTCCTTTTTTTTAAAATGGTTTGAACCCAGGGCCTTGCACATGCTAGGCAAGGACTTTACCAACCAAGCTATATCCCCAGCCTTGGCCTGGTTCTTAAAGAGGAGAAAAGTTAGCTAGACAAAGAAGAGAAAGATGACAGGAAATGAAGAGAGTTAAGTTCCATATATTAAACAAAAGTTGAGACTATGAGGAACATTTTAAGTAGGGGAATGATGTTTATAAAACTTACAACCTAATATTCTGAAGTTTAAAATGAATAAGGACTTTGTGAAGACAAGTAATTCATCCTGAAAAGCAATATAAATGATTTTTATTATTTACTGAACAAATCATCTACATGATTTCTTTCCTTCATTAGCAGAGATAATTGGGAGATGACTATCCTTTGTGTTGCCTTAAACATTGAATCTTAATGTCATTAGTGTAAACTGAACTTAGCAATTTATTTTGTTTTACATATTAGAAGTTAGAGACACGTGAACTCAGTTTATATTTTATGTAAATGAATTAATTCAAACAGGATTATGGAACTGGTAGCAGGTTTTTAAGAACTATTTTTCTATATATTAAGTCCATTTTATGTACATTATTTACAATTATCATTTGAATTCTTCTAAATTCTAAAATCTCTTGGAGAATTTTTTTCTAAATGACTTAATAACTCATGTTTGTAAATGAAATACCACCATGTTTTCTTACTAAAATACAGACTTGCTTTTCAGGGGTACAGCATTTCTAGCAATAGACTGGAAGCAAGAATAATGGCACTTTTACACATTCAATGTTACTCTGCATAAATAACAACTTTGGTCTTTAGGGTCCAATTACTTTAAAATGATGAAACTGAAACCATTGATGTCTATGGCTTCTAATTTTTTTTCCTAATTATCTGAAGCCTGGCATAGTTGGAGGCAACTTAGATTTTGATTTTAGTACACACAACTTCAAATACTGCTCTGCTAAAGTTCAGAGCATTAGTTAAGCTCATTAAATCTAGAAAATGGGGATATTAAAACATGACTAATAAGGTTGTTTTGTGGATAAAATAAAGCTGGTTCATTTTTTTATTTTCTTAGGAGTGGGATTAAGGTAAGTTCTATTAAGATCTATTTCTGGTGAGCATCTCTGTTCTGTATTTTGTGTATGTCAAATTCACAATACACAGGCTTAATTATTCTACAGAAGTTAAAAACTAAGAATGCTGAAGAATTTTGGGGGAGTTTTTATAAACTTAAAATGGATGCTACCCCTTTATCCCCTCTGCAATACTGTTTACAAAAAATACTAAAGAACCACGTCATACAAAATACAAAGCTTTAACACTCTTGGGAGGAAGCAGGTCATGCTCCTACTTGCCAGTCTCTGAATGCAGAATAAAAATGACAAAAAAGAAAAAAAGGGGGAAAAAAAAAAAAAAGGAAAGCAAGTTTAGGGCCCAGCTTTCTACTTAGCCAAGTATTTACATCTAACACTTCAAGTTTTAGCATTTCATCAAACAAAATTACAGCATATATCGCCAGATAAAAACCTACCCAATCTGCATTTTTTTTTTCCAAGTTCACTGAGGCCAACAATTGCTTTCATCTAGGACATGGAAAGGTCAAAAATATTCACTTGGCCAGGCCCTGGTGCCTTCAAATATTAGAACCAAGGCGTTCTAAACGCTCTCCACAGCCGCATCCCCCCCACAGTGGTCTGTCGGGCCGGATCATCCACCCGCCCCTTTGTGCAGTGCGGCTGAAGTTTCTGCTCCGCTGAACTCTCACCTGCAAACCCTGCTGCTGGAGACACTGCGTGATGTAGTCCAGGCGGCGGCCCACACTCTTCTTGGCCTCGGACGCCGCCTCCTTGGTGCTGCTCACTCGCACTGTCACTTGCGCCCGGTCAGGGCCAGCGGACACCTCCGCAGTGCCGCTCACGTGCACTTCGCGGGTCGCGGCCTGGGCCTGTGCTGAGGGAAGGGGGCGGCAGACATCGGGCAGCGGTTCTCCACCAGGGATCAAATTGTTCTCCCGGCCACGATCAGCCCAAGGAACCAGTTCTACGAACACGCGCGACGGAGGAGCCCGCTGCAGCGACATACCTAGGGCCGCTGGGTTTCCATGGCAACTCCCGGCCGACGGCGGCGGCCTACTGGGCGGGTACGCCGCGCAAAGGATGCCGGGATGGGTGGCAGGCCGGCGCTTCCTCCCAGCGAGTGGCGTGCTTTTTAGAAAATCTTCCCGCGTTTTCTTTCTGAGGTTTCGGCTGAGCGCCGAGGTATAGTTAGCACGTTCACCTTATCGCCTTCAAAAATCTTAGCGCGTTTTCTCTGTGGCCTCCCCTCTCTGTTAGCTCCGTTCTCAGCCTTCCGCGCCTGGCGGGGAAAAAGCGAGAAGAGGGTTTGTGAGGCTGTGCCAGCGTTTCTGTCCTGAGTCTGATTCGCCAAGCCTGGTTTTCCCACTTGATTGTGCCCGCTGGGGCTCCAGCTTTTTGAAATTGCCATAACCTTATAGTTTAGCTCAGCTGCATTTTTTAAATTTTTAATTTATTTGTTGTTAAAGGTTTCTGTTGGGAGGAATCAGTTTTTGCAAGTGTGAACTTGGGCAGTTTGTGATTCTGCTGGTCTGTTCCTTCAAAACGATATTGGTAGTTATTTTTTCACGTTTGCTATGTGGTTATAAGGTGCTCATTGTATGTAGTGTGCTTGGCATATGGACAGCAGAAAATATTGGATTGTTGTTATTCTTCATAATAGCTAAAACTTTTGCAATGATTTCCTCGCTCGTATTTTCTCCAGAATTCTTGGAATGGTTCAAGAGGTGAACATGAATTGGAGAGAAGACGTTCGCTGTGAACAATGATGGGCGTGTACAACTGAGCTTTTATTTATATTCTTTTGTTTTAAAAACTTATATAACACGACACTCAATTTGCCCTTCTTCCAAGGTCCCACCATTGGGTGGGTCCTTTTCTTACCACTAAGAAATGATCTTTGTAAAAACAGCTCTCCTGACTCATCCCTCATTACTGCTGGAATTTTATCAAGAGAATGGGGGGTGGTAATCATAATAATGATGGTAAAAAAAGATTAGAACCTTCTCTTAAAGGAATCTTTAAAAGCCAATTAACAGTCCTCATGTAGTTCATTTTTCTTTTTTATTAGTGCAATAATTCGATGAAATCTAATGGTGCCTGCCGGTCATTTGATAAAATATTTTTGTTATTACATGAAAACATACCATGAAAATGAAAAGGGAGCTGAACCAGGGCCATGACAGGCTGCATTTAGGGCATGAAAGAGTCCAGGCCTAGATTTCTATTTCCTGGAGCTCAGATAGCCCATTCCAGGAAGGCCTTCAGAACAAGATCATACCACATAAATCAAGATTAGGACTGGTCTTTGGCAAACAACCAATCCGGAGCAGACAAGCCAATGTCCAACATTCCAAACCATATGTGTCAATATGTTAAGACCTGGGTACTCTAAGCCAATGGAAGCATGCCAACCATGTATGTTGAACGATCAGCCAATTGTGTACCTTGCTTTGTTCAAATTTCTGGCTCCACTGTGGGGCTCATAAAAATTCCCCTGAATCTAGACTCAGGGCGCTCAGCCAGTACCTGCTGGGTCAGTGAATGCTAAGAGTCCAAGCTCCAGCTTGCAATAAAGGCCCTCTTGCTTTTGCATCTGAGAGGGTTCCCTGTTGGTCTTGGGGGATTCACGATCTGGGTACAACAGAAAATGTACTATTTTAATTTAAAAACCAACTCTACAACTTTTCTTAATCTGAAAAATAATTTTTTTCACACTTGAAGACATCCAAGATGTTTCTTAAACTTGGAAAATTCATTTTCCCCAATGATGATTGTGGGAGAATATATTCTCCACAATGAATTACTGAATGAATGATCATTATAAGTACAGCAACAGAAGTTTGAAGTATATTTAGGATATGAGAAAAGATTTCAAATCAGTGGGAAATGATTGAATAAATGGTGTATGGAATTGGTTAGGTATGTTAAAAATTGATCTGTATCTTTTGTTTTACACTGACAATAATATTTCAGTGACCAAAAAGGAAAAAAATAGAATTAGAAAAACATAGATTAGGTGTAAATGTAATTCTGAGGATGGGCAGGATGTTTTTAAGCATAATTTCAAATGCAATAGCCATAAAGGAAAAGTCTGAAAAATTTGGCTATTCTAGCAAAAAATTTTTAAATGACAGTATGTTAAGGAAAAAAAGAACATAGTTGAAGGGGAGAGGGAAATAAATTGGGAAAATATTTGTAACATTTATTATGTATGAAGGGGTAAGGTCTTAATATTAGAGTGCTATTACCTTAAGAAGCAAATCAGAAGAAAAATAAGAATTACAGAGGTAAATTGCTAATATGTTTGGGCTGCCATGACAAAATACCATAGATTGACTTTGAAGCTTAACACAAATTTATTTTATTTTATTTTATTTTTTTATAATTCTGGAGGTTAGAAGTTCAAGATCCCAGGATCGGCAGGTTTGGTTTCAAGGGAGATCACTTTGGGTTGCAGACACCTGCCTTCACATGACCTTGCCTGTTTTATGACATTACTTACTTCTGTAAAGGCTTTGTCTCCAAATACAGTATTGGGGTTGCACTTCAGCATATTAGTCTTGGGGAAGGACACAATTCAGAACCTACAGTCCAAAAGAGCAAAAATACTAATAGCCCTATAACATGAAAAAGTTTATCCTCATTAGTAAAGAAATGTGAATTTAATCACAGTGAAATATATATCTTTTGAACTCTCATTTTGGCACATAATAAAGTCACAATGGAGAACGAATAAATAAAAGTAAGTTTTAAAGAAGGGTGGATTGGTGACAGAACTATATTATAAATAAAAACAGATATGTCTAAGTAGATTTAGATTTTCAGAGGAGAATTAATGAGAATCATTGAGTTTATTTCTTTCAATCTCACTATGATCTAGTTCCCCCTGAGTCAAGGCTGAGCCCCTAGCAACCTTTCTGAATAAAGTGACTCTACCAAGTTGGTTGGACCAATAATAGGCATCTAACTGAAGCTTGGCCAGTTGGAAGAATTGTCATGAGAAACTAGATTTCTCTAATTTTCAAAAATTCCATTGTTCAGGTGCCTGGACCATCACACACACACACACACATACACACACACACACACACACACACACACCTGGACTACAATACATATATATATATATACACACGCACAAACACACACGAGCCACATCCCCTGCCCTATTTTGTATTTTATTTAGAGACCGGGTCTCACTGAGTTGCTTAGGGCCTCGCTAAGCTGCTGAGGCTGGCTTTGAACTCATGATCCTCCTGCCTCAGCCTCCCAAGTGCTGGGATTACAGGCGTGTGCCACCGCACACATTTTCTTTATTCATTCATCTGTTGATGGGCATCTGGGCTGATTCCATAACTTGGCTATTGTGAATTGCACTGCTATCTACATTGATGTGCTTATATCACTGTAGTATGCTGACCTTGGTTCTTTTGAATTAATACCAAGGACTGGGATATAGTGTTGTAGCTGGGTTGTATGGTGGTTCTATTTCTAGTCTTTTGAGGAATCTCCATACTACTTTCCAAAGTGGTTGTGCTAATTTGAAGTTCCACCAACAATTTATGAGTATACCTTTCCCCTGACATCCTTGTCAGCATTTATTATTGTTTGTGTTCTTGAAGATTGCCATTGTAACTGGAGTGAGATGGTATCTCAATGTGGTTTTGATTTGAATTTCTTTGATTGTTAGGGATATTAAACATTTTTTCATATACTTGTTGACTGTATTTTTCCTTTGAAGAAATGTGTGTTTAGTTTTTTTTTTTTGCCATTTGTTGATTTTTGTTTTTGATGTTAAGTAGTTTGAGTTTTTAAAAATATACATATTCTGGATATGAATCACCTGTTGGAGGAGTAGCTGGCAAAGATTTTCTTCCATTCTTTCAGTTTTATTTTGGTATCAGGGATTGAACTTGGGGGGATTAAACCACTAAGCCACATCCCTAGCCCTATTTTTTTGTATTTTTGTTTAGAGACAGGGTCTCACTGTGTTGCCTCCTGAGCTGCTGGGATTACAGGAGTGTGCCACCGCCTGTTAGCTTTTTCTTCAGAGTCTTAATTGTTTCCTTTGCTGTGCAGAAGCTTTTAAATTTCATGCTGTCCCACTTTTGGATTCTTGGTTTTATTTCTTGAGCTTTAGGTGTCTTTTTATGGACAATGTCAATATGTACAGTGCCAGTATGTTAGGTAATTGAGCCTGTTTTCTTTTAGCAGTTGAAGTTTCTGGTCTAATTCCTAGGTCCTTGATCTACTTTGTATGGTTTAAGAAGTCTAGTTTCATTCTTCTACATATGGATATCCAGTTTTCCCAGCATCAATTGTTAAAAAGGCTCTTTTCTCCAGCATTTGTTTTTGGCACATTTGTTGATTATCAGATGACATGTGGGTTTGTCTTTCTTCTCTTCCACTGGTCTGTGTCTGTTTTGATGTCAATAACATGTTATTTTTGTTATTTTAACTCTGTAGTATAATTTGAGATCAGGTATTGTGATGCTTCCAGCATCACTCTTCTTTCTCAGCATTAATTTGGCTATTCTGGGTCTTTTAGTCTTCCATATGAATTTTACAACTATTTTCCCCCTAGTTTTGTGAAGAATTTCATTGATATTTTGATGGAGATTACTTTGAATCTGTATATTAATTTTGTTAATATGATTATTTTGATAATATTAATTCTGCCTATCTAAGAACATTGAAAGTCTTTTTATCTTCTAAGGTCTTCTTCAATTTCTTTCTTCAGTGTTATACAGTTTTCTTTGTAGGAGTCTTTTACATCCTTGGTTAGATTTTTTCCCAAGTATTTTTTTGAGGTTATTATGAACAGGATAGTTTTCCTGATTTCTTTCTCAGCAGATTCATTATTGGAGTATGGGAAAGCTATTAATTTTTGTATGTTGGTCTCATATGCTGCTACTTAGCTGCACTTTGTTTATCATATCTGGAAGTCTTCTGGTGGATTTTTTTTGGTCTTTGAGATATAGGATCATGTCATGAGCAAAGAGAGATAATTTGACTTCTGTTTTTCTATATGTATCCCTTTAGTTTCCTTCTGTTGTCTGACTTCTCTGGCTAGAGTTTCAAGAACTATATTGAATAGGAGTGGTGAGTGTGAATGTTCTTGTTCCTGATTTTAGAAGAAATGCTTTCAGTTTTTCTCCATTCAGTATGATGTTGACTTTGGGTTTGTTGTATATATAGTTTATAATGTTCAGGTAAGTGTCTTCTATGCCCAGTTTGTTCAGTGTTTTTACATGAATGGGTTGGTGCTTCATTTTGTCAAAGGCTTTTTCTGCATCCATTGAGATGGTCATGTGAGGCTTGTCTTTACTTGTATTTATGTGGTAAATTACATTTATTGGTTTGCATATGTTGAACCAATCTTGCATCCCTGGGATGAAACCCACCTAATCATGCTGTACTATCTTTTCAATGTGTTTTTAAATGTGATTTGCTAATATTCTATCAAGAATTTTTGCATCTGTATTCTTTAGGGATAATGGTCTGTAGTTTTCTTTATTGATGTATCTTTGTCTGGTTTTGGTATCAAGGGGATACTGGTTTCATAGGATGAATTTGGGAGTGTTTCCTCTCTTTCTGTTTTATGCAATAACTTGAGGAAGATTGGTGTTAGTTCTTTCTTAAATGTCTGGTAGAATTCCACTGAGTATCCATCTGCCCAAAATTTAGGCCGAATTTTGTGATCTCCTTCACTGTCTTTGCTGCTCCTTGTCACATATTTAACTTGCTCTGTCTTCTTTCCATCTGTTTTTAAGGAAATAAACTTATGGTCTTGTCTTCTCCCTCTTCCAATTTTTGTTACCCTTCCCCCTCTGTGACCTCACCCTGATTAGGATTCAGAGTCAAGGAACTCTTTCTTTATTTTCTGCTCTGCTAACCAAATTCCAAGTCCCTCCAAGCCTCAAGCTGTCCGGTATGGACTTTTAGAGTGTTTGTTCTGTAACCTACCTCTCTGCCCAGCTGTTCTTTCACTGTTTTTTCTCTGGACTGTGGAGAAGTTGAGGACTGTTGGCAGGTTTGCTCTGCCATCTTCTGAGCTCTGTCCTTATAACTTTTTATATGAGCTGAGAGAGGTGTTTGGTGCAAACCTAATAGGTGGTGTGGAAGTCTAGGTATCTGGTCATGCACCTTGTTCTCTGGTTCGTGAAATGCTCGGTGTCCCAGATTTACCATTTTTGTCTTCTGATGGTTTTCTGCTGTGCTGTCTGACTTTATAATTTGGAGAATGAAGGCAAAGTAAAGATGTTTTCAGATGTAAATTGAAGGGAGTTTCCCCACCTGCAGACTCTCACTAAACTATTACCAAGGTACATGCCTTCGAAATATTAATAAATAATAAGGAAGGCATGAGATAGAAGAAACAGTGATAATATTTAAACTTATTAAAATGTCCCCAATAAATTTAACTTAATTACTTAGTAAAAATGATTTCTTGTTTGTGTGTGAGTGGTTAAATAAATCACGAAACTAAAAACTAGACAATTAAAATTGGAGGAATTGATATTCATTGAATCTTGGTTCAAGCATCTTAAGGTCCTTGTTCAAAAGATGCCAGAGGTACTGAACCACTTTAAACTTTGTTATAATACTTTGTAGTTAATTACTTATGAAAAATATATTAGTAAGTGAAAAAATAAAAGGAAGAAGAAAAGAAGGCTCACAAAAGCAAGAGAAGATTAAAATAGCACAATGTTGTAGGACATTATTTGTAAATTTGTCAAAAAGAAAAAGTGATTCATAATGTCAAATGATAAGACAGGTAAAAATTTGAGGATAGAGACATGCCTATTCAATCTGGAATTTATCAGATTGTTAGTGACTTTTCAAAGAAAATGTTGACTTGGAAATAGAATCAAAGGGTTAAGGGATGAGTGGGTGTCTGGAAATGGGAGAAAGAGATAAGTACTTGTTAATATTGTCTACAGTGAGGTTTTTTTTTAAGAAAAAGTAATTGGATTCAAACTTTCCAGAAATGAAGCAAGATAATATCCTGTCTTATCTCACAAATACCCTGGTCACTCCAAATAGCTCTTCTTGACTTTTCTTATTATTTCCAGTTTTTTTTCTTGCTTTATTATGGGTTGCAGAAATTTATCCTCTGGTACAGTAAATGATACAGGTAGGATAGGAGAGTAGTAATAGGGTGTGCGGGGTGGGCCATGAAGACTCACCAGTCAGGCTTATTTACTGTTTTCCTCTGCTCCTACAGTCTGAGTCTAATGATGTGTCTTCACCTTGAAAGTTACAACCTCATCCAGAAAAAGTACCCTCAAGTACATCTCTGCCCTCTGAGGGAAAATAAGCATAAATTGGCCTACCCCTTCTATCATCTTGTTAGACTGAGCTGCCCTATCGTTTGTTGCTGGGTTAGATCTTACCTGATTTTGTATATATGCTTGACTGATCTCTTGGGTACTTCTATTTCTCAGGTAAGCTTTGGTTTCAATATTTTCTCACTTTGGTCATTTTCTCCCCAATTCATGTTACATCACTAGTTTTCTTTTGTATTACCTGGCTTATTATTCTTGGTTTTCATGGGTTTAGCTGCATAGTGTAATTACTTAATATCTTAATTGCTTGTGCAAAGCACTGAATGTCCCTTTAATTAAGGATAAATTAATTTTTAAATGAAGCTACTATAGTAATAATAAAAATCATTTGTTGTAATTTTATTCTAACAGGTATACATTGTATAAAAGAGAATAAAAATGTTTGACAATTTGCAAATTTAATCTGTGAAACTGTCCTTTGGGTTAGACAGCTTTTTTAAAAAAAAATATTTTTATTAATTGTTGATGAACCTTTTTTTATTTATTTATGTGTGGTGCTGAGAATAGAACCCAGTGCCTCATGTATGCTACACAAGCACTCTACCACTGAGCCACAATCCCACCCCTAGACAACTTTTTGATAATTACTTTCTTTGAAAGCAGTGGAGTGGAGGTAGCTTTGCTTATAGGTATTTTAACCTCCAAAACTTAAATTCCAAATTCTAGTAGTTTCCAAGCTGATAGAATATTGCAGTACATACATTGATTAGGGAGGAAAATTTATTCAATTTCTTGAGTTTCTACAGAATAAATGTTCACATTTATACTGCAACATCCTGTAAAATTGTAAAAAAATCAAAGGACTATTTACATAAATTGTTTCTTTGCTCACAAATTCTACAAGTTGATTTTTTATTCTTTAAGCTTGAATTTTTTTGTAATTCTTTTTTATTTGTTCTTAGTTGTGCATGACAGTAGAATCCATTTTGATAAAATTATACAAGTATGGAATGTATCTTATTCTAATTAGGACGCCATTCTTGTGGATAGGCACAATGGTGGGACTCAGGTATTTTCATATTGTGTACATAGGAAAATTACACTAGATTTATTCTATTGTCTTTCCTATTCCTCCCCCCATCCCTTCCCACATTCCCTTTTGTCTAATCTACTGAACCCCTCTTCTTCCCCTCCCCCCATTTATCATGGTTTAGCTTCCACATATCAATGAAAACATTCAATCTTTGTTTTTTTGGGATTGGCTTATTTTACTTAGCCTGATACTCTCCAGATCCATCCATTCACTAGCAAATGTCATAAAATCATTTTTTATGGCTATTATTCCATTGTATATACATACAACATTTTCTTTATCAATTCATCCATTGATGGGCACTAGGTTGGCTCCATAGCTTAGCTACTGTGAACTGTGCTGCTGTAAACGTTGATGTGGCTGCATCACTGTAGTATGCTAATTTTGAATCCTTTGGCTATATGCTAAGGAGTGGGATAACTGAATCAAATGGTGGTTTTACCTCTAGTTTTCTGAGGAATCTCCATACTGCTTGCTAGAGTGATTGCACCAATTTGCAGTCCCCCCAACAATGTGTGAGTGTATTCTTTTCCCCCCATCCTTGCCAGCATTTGTTGTTACTTGTATTATTGATAATTGCCATTCTGATTGGCATGAGATGGAATCTCAGTATAGTTTAGATTTGCATTTCTCTAATTGCTAGAGATGTTGAACATTCTTCATCTATTTGTTGACCATTTGTATTTCTTCTTTTGAGAAGAATCTGTTTACTTCCTTTGCCCATTTATTTATTGAGTTCTTTGCTTTTGTGTTGTCAAGTTTTTTTGGTTCTTTATATATCCTGGAGATTAATGCCCTATCTGAGGAGCAGGTGGCAAAGATTTTCTTCCTTTCTGTAGATTCTTTCTTCCCACTCTGGATTCTTTCTTTTGCTGTGAAGAAGCTTTTTAGTTTGATGCCATCCCATTTGTTGATTTTTAAATTTTATTCTTGTGCTTTTACAAGTATACATTTAAAAAAATTTATTGTAGCTATAGCTCTCTAAATATGCAGAAGGTAAATGAAATCTTGGTTAGGATGGGCAATCATTAGAGATATAATAAGGTATAGGGAACTAGATGCTAAATAGAAAAATTGTCAAAGAAAAAAATATGATATATAAATTAAAGTAAGAAAAAATGGTATAGGAAAGAAAATACAGAATTTGGAAGTTTGAAGGTGCATAGTCTCATTTTTACAGATGAAGAAACTCGAACCCAGAAAGTTTTAAAATTCATGTTTTTCAGGTTACTGGCAGAGCCAGTCCATACATGTTCTTTCCATTCTGTCTGGTTGCCTTTGAATAATCAGTGATTATTTGTACTATATCAAGGGTCTATTGTATTGGCAGAGCTCTTTCTTAAACAAAAGAACAAACAAATAATCTGCTTCACCTCTATCATCCCTTTACTTCTGTAATACTCTTCTTATTTTACATCCTTCTCTCTAGTTACTTCTTTCTCCCCTTTTATCAGTGCATTATAGTTATACTTAGTGGGATTTATTGTGACATCTTCATATGTGCACACAATGTAGTAGTATAATTTGGTCAATTTTATTCTCCAGAACCTCCTCTTTTTCTCTCCTATGCCTCATCCTTGTCCTCTTTCTCTACCCTACTTGTCTTCCATCCATTTTCATGAGATTCTCCCCACTTTTTTTCCCCTTTTTTCTCTCTAGCTTCCACATATGAGAGGAAATAACCATTCACTTTCTGAATTTGCTTATTTCTCTTAGGATGATGTTCTCTAGTTCTATCCATTTATCAGCAAATGACATAATTTCATTCTTTATGGCTGAATAAAGCTCCATGGTGAATATATACTACATTTTCTTTATCCATTCATCTGATGATGTACAAGTAGATGGTTCCATAATTTGACTATTGTGAATTGTGCTCCCATAAACATGGGTATGTATATACTTTTGTAGTTCTGGCATTAATTCTTTAGGATAAGTACCAAGAAGTGGTATTTCTGGGTCATATGATGATTCCATTCCTAGGCTTTTGAGGAACCTCTTTACTGATTTTGCCAGTTTAAAATCCCATCAACAGTGTTAAAGTGCTCCCTTTCTCAGGAACATTTATTGTTATTTGTATTCTTAATGACTGCCATTATAATTGGAGTGAGATAAAATCTAAGTGTAGTTTTGAATTGCATTTCCCTAATTTGCTAAAGATGTTGAATATTTTTTCATATATTTGTTGGCCATTTGCACTTCTGAGAAGTGTCTGTTCATTTGCCCATTTATTGATTGGGTTGTTTTCTTGGTACTAATTTTTAAGTTTTTATGTATTCTGCATATTAATCCTCTGTCAGAAGAATAGCTATCAAAGAATTTACCCTGTAGTGTAGATTCTCTTTTCACAGTTTTAACTGTTTCCTTTTCTTTTTAACTTGATACTATTTATTGATTTTTACTATTGTTTTCTGAGCTTTAAAAGTTCTACTGAAGGGTTTGTTGCCTGTTCCTATGTGTTGGAGTGTTGACCCTAGCAGTTGCAAAGTTTCTGGTTTAATTTCTAGTCTTTGATCCATTTTGTGTTGACTGTGTGCAGGGTGAGTGATAAGGACCCAGTTTCATTCATCTATATATGAGTATCCAGTTTCCCAACACCATTTGTTAAAAAGGTGATCTTTCTGTAATATGTATTTTTTGTACCTTTCTCAAGGATCAGATGGCCATATCTGTTTGGGTTTGTCTCTGAGTCTTCTATTCTGTGCCATTGGTCTTTGTGTCTGTTTTAATGCCAGGACCATGCAGGTTTTTGTTACTGTCATGCTGTAGTATAATTTGAAGTCAAGTATTGTGATGCCTCTAGCTTTGCTTTATGGCTTAGAAGAGCTTTGGCTATTCTGGGTATTTTTTGTCTTCCAAATGAAATTTAGGACTGTTTTTTCCTAGTTCTGTGAAGAATGTCATTGGTGTCTTGATAGGATTGGATTGTATACATATATTGCTTTTGGAAATATGGACATTTTGACAATATTAATTATGCCTATCCATGAATATGGAGTTCTTTCCATCTTATACTGTCTTCTTCATGAATTTAGTTTTAACCTGCACTTACTTGGTTTCTTATTTCTCTAATAATGAGAGAATTGAAGAGGCCTCTTTAATTTAAAAACAGAGTCAAAGATAATTCAATATGATGGATGTTATCAAAGTCTTATTTTAAAAAATGACATTGTCTAAACAGACACTTCATTGAGGACAATGTAGGAATTGCAGTTAAACATATGAAGAGATGTTACCATATGATCCAGCATTTACACTCCTTGATACAACACTGAAAATGAATTGTAATGCAAATTGTGAATTTTAAAGGATAATAATGAATCAGTGTAAGTTTATTGATTGTAACGTATCCATATAATGCAGGATATTGATAGTGGGGAAAGTTATATATATATGGGGGGGGAGGTGGGAGACAGATATATGGAAACTGTATTTTCTGCTTAGTTTTCTTTTGAACCTAAAACTGAATACGTAGCAATATACGTATTCAATCCAATCCCTACCAAGACACCAATGACATTCTTCACAGAACTAGGAAAAAACAGTCCTAAATTTCATTTGGAAGACAAAAAAATACCCAGAATAGCCAGAATAGGTTTTAAGAATAACGTTTATTAGTTAAAACAAATTTAAAATTCTAGCACTGTGTTTTAATGTTTATTATTTAAATACACAGGCATTTAGAGTAAAATGGTCTGAATTTCTAATATATGTGAGCTATGAAATTTATCTTCTTTGAGGCTTAGTTGCCTTCTTTTTCAAATTAATAATTTTTTTCTCTTTTTCTATACATATATCTTTGTGTGTGTATATGCCATATTTATGTACCTTTGTGGCCACCACACACACACACACACACACACACACGCAGACAGACACACACACACACACACACACACACACACACAGAGAAATGGTAGGAGAAATTCCAGGAAGAAGGCAAGGAAGAATAGAGTTAGAGAAAAAGCCATACAATGCAGATAGGAGGCTGGATCCTGTGGAAAAACATATAAAAATTCCCTGGTGTCATGTTAGCCAACAACATTAAATACCACAGAAATCTTATTTACAATATTTAGTTCTTTTGGAATTTTGGCAATGTAACAACACATTGTATTGAATTATTTGTGTGGTTTGTGAGATCAAGGTAAAAAGCTTCATGCAGAATAGAAAAGCAGCAGCTGCAAAAAGTGAGATGTGTGAAATCAAGAGTTCAGCAGAAGAGCTGCAGTTGTTCATGAGAATGCAAATTCACAGGATTAAAAGCAATGGGATTTCCCTCAGGAGTTTATCTCAAAGACAGGATGATATTCCAGTTGCCAGATGAGATGACTGGATTAATATGATGGTTATTTAGATATTTTTAAATGTATGCGGCATAGTGCTTGACACATGATAGTAAATAAACTTAGGTAAGTATTGAACTCATTGATCTGAAATAGTGCTGCATGACATTTGGAGCTGAGACAGGCTTAGCTTTGAGAATTGTCTCTGAGTGAGACAGATGGCAAGCTCTGATGGAATAAAACTCTTACATGATACCTAACAGCATCTAATAAATATGCCATTCACCCAGTGAAGGGATAGTTCTTGTTAGCAGAAAATGTATAACTCAAGCCATATGCCCACAAGTATGGAGGTAAGACATATCAATCTTCTTTTTTTCGACTTGCAGAAATCATGCTTATCACATTAAGCTTAGAAAACATATGTTGTAATAACAGTACAAGATTGTCCCAAGAAGGCTTGAGATTGGATAAATAACATTTAGATAAATAGAACTAAAACATAAAACTAATCTCTGAGAAATATGTTCATAAATTCAGTAGAGTCAGGAATATTGACTAATAAGATATGGAAGTAGATAAATGCTTTTGAGATGTAATGAATATAAAAATAGAGAAAAAACCATAGTGAATGTCTAGCATCTTTGGATTTCTCCTTTTTTTACCACCATAGTCACTGTCTTTCTAAACAGCTTTCCTCTCTTTGTTTCCAGACTTTCTCTCCTCAGCCAATGGTATAAACCAGTGACAACTAAAAGAAATTTGGTCATAAGCATCAGCAGTTTGATCATTGGCATCAGCAGCAATCTTAGAGCTTAATGTGGTCTTTCATATCAAATTCAAATTTTGAATCTGTGAACTTCAGGGTCTCCTATGAATTGTTCTAGGCTTTTTTACCTAATCTTTTCATGTGCCTTGAATCATTTTATAGCCAAATCAGTTTAATGATTCTCACATCTAGCAATTTCATTTACACTTAACAGCCAGCTCACTAGTCATCTGACTATGAAGAAAATGCTCTAATTTCATATTAATCATTTCATGTTCTTTCCTTTTCCCAAATGCAATTAATTTTTTTTGCTTAGAAACATCAGGAAATTAGGTATTGGGAAATGAAACTGAAAAACTTTTATTTTTGTATTGGTACATGTATGAATATATAGCAAAGAATCTCACTGTTATGTATAATTATAATACATCATTTAAAAAAGAAATATTAGAGAATGAAATGATTGTGAATATTTGGACAATGTGACTGGTTCAACATAAGTGGCCTACATAAAATATCAAGCTTAAATAAATTATTTTTTAAGCATCCATAAGGATAAAGTTAAATATAAGAAAAGCCTTCCTTGTAATTCAGAAGAAACTTAAGTATCTTAGAATGGCTTAGGTATAGCAGTACAAGCAATAGTTGTTATTCAATAGGACTTTAAAAGAAATTTGATTAGTAAGGTATTCTGGATAATTTTGGCTTTGGGATAAATAGGAGATTATTTTAGCCTTCAAAACACAAAAATTCTTTGGTTTTCTCATACCAGTCCTGCCAGCTGATAATTATTTATGGAAATCCTGGGACCATATATATTTGAGTATTCAGCATTTTGACAATGTAATAAGCCATCCCATTAATTCTGTTTCTTGTTTGTTTGTTGAAGGTTGATATCAAGTCTTATAGGTATATTCCTTAATGAAGCTAAGTTAAATTTTGGTTTTCTAAACTGACTTTTCCAACATTACCTTTTCATGATGGCCAGGAGAGGATGAACAGTTCAATACCCTGTCTCCTGGTCATTTGCCTAATCCTCCTGCTAAGGTAAGTATACTAAAATGGTGACAATTCCTGCAAGTTATTAAGTGTTTCCATGTGGAACCATGAGTTTTGGGATCCTACAGAACTGCGTTGGATGTTATAGACCCTGTGACCCTGGAGAATTTATTTTTGTTTCTGAGACTCTGTTTCCTTATCTGTAAAATAAATATACTATCTACCAGGTGTAGAGAGTACTAATGCTATCAATATCCATGTTGTCTTTTTCTTCCTGGGCACAGTTAAATTTCATCTCCAGCCTACCTTGTAGATTGTTGTGTCCATTGCTGAATTCTGACAATAAAATACGGGTAGAAATAAAGTGTCCCACATTCTTGACCCACAAAAATCTTCCATGTGCTCTCTTCTCTTGTTTTGTTCATTTGCTGGCTGATGGGGGAAGACTACAGAGACCTTTGAGAGATAAGAACTAGAAGACAGAAGGGAGAGAGATCCAAAATGGCGAACTAGAGGAAGGCTTTGCTCCTTGTCACTCTGTAACTCGGGATTCAAGCAGAGGAAAATCTGTTTCTCAGTGAGGCAGTCTTTGTGCCTCACTGATCCCCTGCTGTTTACCCCCTTTGTCTATCTTGATTATATACAGTCTGCCAGCATATCGACTACATTTTGAGTGCGGATTGCTTACTGACTGCTGCCTATCATCTGCCATTTGCCTGTTTGCCTGCCTCTGGCCTGCCCATTGTCTGCCTTTCACCTACCCATCACCCACCGACCGAGATCCACCTGCCGATTGTCCGCTGGTAGCCTGCAGACTGCTCGCAGACCCTCAGTGGATTGCCAGCTGTCTGCTATTGCCTGGAAACCCATTGTCACAATACCCACAGGTTTGGTTTCACATGACTGTCACCATTTTGGGAAAACAGCCAGGACCTGCAGGATCCCTGGCCTGACTAACTGAGCCCTGCCTCCCAGACACCTGGCCTGACTGACTGCACCCTGCCTACAGTCCCCCCCACCAGCCTGACTGACTGTGCCCTGCCTCTAGGGGCCTCGGCCAGACAAACCGCATCCCACACCCTGCACTGCATCTCCCCATTTGCCAACATGTTTGGAAGCCAGTGCAGCCATCTTGGATTATCCTGGAAGTGGAAATTCTCATTAGGTGGGGCAAATCCTATCCTGAGATGCTTGCTAGAGATGGGAAACTCATTGTTAGGTACTCATGCATCAGGCTACTGAAGACTGGAAGGTTTGAATAGTATATGACTGTTAGAGTGTATATATTTTTTTCCTCTTTTTTGAAAAATTTTGTCTTTATTTCTTTATTTTTCTTGCTATTTTTTTTTGTTTACCTACTTCCCCTTTTCTCATGCTAACAACTAACTTCTTTTGACTACACTTTCACTCTTCCTATGATCTAGAACTTCTTTATACTCTTCTCTTATCCCATTAACAGTTACATCCTACACCTCTCCCCATCCTCTTTGTCCTCCATTAGAAATTGCAGTTCTCATTGTAAATCTATTTGTTATACTGTTGATAATAATTCAATTCACCCTCTCTGTTTATTACAATATTGTTAAGGTCTTCATATTGGTTCCACTTCATTTGGTTTACGGCTGCATATTGTTTGTATTTGGTGTTGCTAATATTGATCTTCCCCTTAAAGAAGAAGTTTGGGAAAACTGCAGGGTCACTATAAGCCTACAGGGGGGAAACTGCAGTACCCAGATTTTGCACTGCTAGAGGGGAAGATACATGAACAACATGAAAAAACAAGGGAAGAAAGTGTTCCAAACTAACCAAGATTCTATACTAATAGAATCCAATGACAGCATGGTAGAAGAAATGTCAGAAAAGGAGTTCAGAATATACTTGATTAAAATGATTTGTGAAGCAAAGGATGAGATAAGAGAGCAAAGGCAGGCAATGATTTATCACTCCAATAAGTGGTTGAAAAAGCAACTTTAGGAAGCAAAATATCACCTCAACAAAGAGATAGAGATTCCGAAAAAGAATCAAATAGAAATCCTTGAAATAAAGGAAACAATAAACAAAATAAAAAACTCAGTGGAAAGCATCACCAACAGACTAGATCACTTGGAAGACAGAACCTCACACAATGAAGACAAATATTGAATCTTGAAAATAAAGTTGCCCAAACAGAGAACATGGTAAAAAATCATGAACAGAACCTCCAAGAACTATGGGATGTCATGAAAAGACCAAATTTAAAAATTATCAGGATTGAGGAAGGCACAGAGATATAAACGAAAGGAATGAACAACCTATTCAATTAAATAATATCAGAAAATTTCCCAAACCTGAAAAATGAAATGGAAATTCAACTACAAGAGGCTTACAGAACACCAAATGCACAAAATTACAGCAGGTATACACCAAGACACATTATAATGAAAATGCCTAACATACAAAATAAAGATAGGATTTTAAAGGCTGTGAGAGAAAAGCATCAGATTACATATGGGGGGAAACCAATATGGATATCAGATTTCTTGGTCCAGACCCTAAAAGCTAGAAGGGCCTGCAACAATATATTTCAAGCTCTGAAAGAACATGGTTGCCAACCAAAACTTAAAGGAATTTACATATAGAAAGCCTGCGCTAAAGAACATTCTCAGCAAGATATTCCATGAGGAAGAAAAGAACAACAATGTAAGTCATCAAAGGGAGGAGCTGCCCTAAAAGAAAAGCCAAATAAAGGAGAAACCAAGTCGCATTAAAAACCAAATCTAAGCCAAAATGACTGAGAATACAAATCATATCTCAATAATAACCCTGAATGTTAGTGCTCTAAATTCGTCAATCAAAAGACATAGACTGGCAGACTGGATCAAAAAGAAAGACCCAACAATATGTTGTCCTCAAGAGACTTATCTCATAGAAAAGGACATCCACAGACTAAAGGTGAAAGGATGGGAAAAAACCTATCATGCACACGGCCTTAGTAAAAAAGCAGGGGTTTCCATCCTTATATCAGATAAAGTGGACTTCAAGCTGAAGTTAGTCAGAAGGGACAAAGAAGGACATTACATACTGATTAAGGGAACCATAAATCAAGAAGATGTAACAATCATAAATATTTATGCCCCAAACAATGGCCCATCTATCTACATCAAACAAATCCTTCTCAATTACAGGAATCTAAGAGACCACAACACAATAATTCTGGGTGACTTTAACACACCACTGTCACCACTGGACAGATCTACCAAACAAAAACTAAACAAAGAAACCATAGAACTCAATAACACAATGAATAACTTAGACTTAACAGACTTAAATAGAATATTCCATTCATCAATCATCAATGAGTCACTTTCATCAATACACTTTCTTCTTAGCAGCACATGGCTCCTTCTCTAAAATAGACCATATGTTATGTCACAAAGCAGCCCTTAGTTAATGCAAAAAAGTAGAGATACTACCTTGTATTCTATCAGATCATAATGGAATGAAGTTAGAATCAATGACAAAAGAAAAAACAGAAACTGCTCCAACACCTGGAGACTAAATAATATGCTATTGAATGAAGAATGGATAACAGAAAACATTAGGGAGGAGATAAAAAAATTCTTAGAGGTAAATGAGAATGTTGATACAACATATCAAAATCTCTGGGACACTATGAAAGCAGTACTAAGAGGAAAATTCATTGCATTGAGTGCATTCAAGAAAAGAATAAAAGGTCAACAACTCAACGACCTAATCTTACATCTCAAAATCCTAGAAAAAGAGGAACAGTTCATCACCAAAAGTAGTAGAAGACAGGAAATAAAATCAGAGCTGAAATCAATGAAATCGAAACAAAAGAAACAATTCAAAAAATTGACAAAACAAAAAGTTGGTTCTTTGAAAAAGTAAACAAAATAGATAAGCCCTTAGCCACACTAACAAAGAGAAGGAGAGAGAAAACTCAAGTTACTAAAATTTGTGATGAAAAAGGAAATATCACAACAGACACCATTGAAATTCAAAACATAATTAGAAGCTACTTTGAAAACCTATACTCCAATAAAATAGAAAATCTTGAAGACATCGACAAATTCCTAGAGACATATGATCCTCCCAAACTGAACCAGGAGAACATACACAATTTAAACAGATCAATTTCAAGCAATAAAATAGAAGAAGCCATCAAAAGCCTACCAACCAAGAAAAGCCTGGGACCAGATGGATTCTCAGCTGAGTTCTACAAGACATTCAAGGAAGAACTTATACCAATACCCCTGAAAGTATTTAATGAAATAGGAAAAGAGGGAACCCTTTCAAATTCATTCTATGAAAGTAGCATCACTCTGATACCAAAACCAGACAAAGACACATCTAGAAAAGAAAACTTTAGGCCAATATCTCTGATGAATATAGATGCTAAAATCCTCAACAAAATTCTGGCAAATCACTTACAAAAACATATTAAGAAAATAGTGTACCCCGATCAAGTGGGGTTTATCCCAGGGATGCAAGGTTGGTTCAACATCCAGAAATCAATAAATGTAATTCATCATATCAATAGACTTAAGGTTCAATAGATGCCAAGAAAGTATTTGACAAAATACAACACCCATTCATCTCAAACCACTAGAAAAAATAGGGATGGTAGGAACATACCTGAACATTGTAAAGGCTATTTATGCTAAGCCCACTGCCAACATCATTCTTAATGGAAAAAAACTAAAAGCATTCCCTCTAAAAACTGGAACAAGACAGGGATGCCCACTGTCACCACTTCTATTCAACATTGTGCTGGAAATGCTAGCCAGAGCAATTAGACAGACCACAGAAATTAAAGGTATAAGAATAGGAAAAGAAGAACTCAAGCTGTCACTATTTGCTGATGACATGATCCTATATTTAGAGGATCCAATAAACTCCACCAGGAAACTTTTAGACCTAATTAATGAATTTAGCAAAATAGCAGGATATAAAATAAACACACATAAATCAAATGCATTTATCTACATAAGTGATGAGTCATCTGAAAGTGAATTGAGGAAAACAACTCCATTCAAAATAGCCTCAAATAAAATAAAATATTTGGGAATCAATCTAACAAAAGAGGTGAAAAACCTCTACAACGAAAACTACAGAACATTAAAGAAAGAAATTGAGGAAGACCTTAGAAGATGGAAAGATCTTCCATGTTCTTGGATAGGCAGAATCAATATAATCAAAGTGGCCATACTTCCAAAGATGCTGTACAAATTTAATGCAATTCCAATAAAAATTCCTATGACATTCCTCACAGAAATAGAAAAAGCAATCATGAAATTCATATGGAAGAACAAAAGACCCAGAATAGCCAAAACAATCCTGGGCAGGAAGAATGACGCAGGAGGTATCACAATACCAGACCTTAAACTCTACTATAGAGCAATAGTGATAAAAACAGCATGGTATTGGCACCAAGATAGACAGATAGACCAATGGTACAGAATAGATGACCCAGAGACAAACCCACGTAAGTACAGTTATCTCATACTAGACAAAGATGCCAAAAACATACAGTGGAGAAAAGACAGCCTCTTCAACAAATGGTGCTGGCAAAACTGGAAATCCATATGCAATAAAATGAAATTAAACCCCTATCTCTCACCCTGTACAAAACTCAACTCAAAATGGATCAGGATCTAGGAATTCGACCTGAGACTCTTCACCAAATAGAAGAAATAGTAGGCCCGAATCTTCTTCATATTGGCTTAGGACCAGACTTTCTCAACAAGACCACCACAGCGCAAGAAATAAAAGCAAGAATCAATAAATGGGATGGGTGCAAACTAAAAAGCTTTCTCTCAGCCAAAGAAACAATCAAGAATGTGAAAAGAGAGCCTACAGAGTGGGAAAAAATCTTTTCCACACACACTTCAGACAGAGCACTGATCTCCAAAATTTATAAAGAACTTACAAAACTATACACCAAAAATGCAAAGAGACCAATCAATAAATGGGCTAAGGAACTGGGCAGACACTTCACAGAAGATATACAGGCTATTAACAAATATATGAAAAAGTGCTCATCATCTCTAGTAATTAGAGAAATGCAAATTAAAACTACCCTAAGATTTCATCTAACTCCAATTAGAATGGCTATTATCAGGAATACAAGCAATAACAAGTGTTGGCGTGGATGTGGGCATTGCTGGTGGAGTTGCAAATTGGTGCAGCCACTCTGGAAAGCAGTATGGAGATTCCTCAAAAAACTTGGACTCGATCCACCATTTGACCCAGCTATCCCACTCCTCGGTTTATACCCAAAGGTCTTAAAATCAGCAAAGTATAGGGATGCAGCCACATCTATGTTCATAGCTGCTCAATTCACAATAGCTAGATTGTGGAGCCAACCTAGATGCCCTTCAATTGAAGAATGGATAAAGAAACTGTGATATATATACACAATGGAATATTACTCAGCCATAAAAAAGAATAAAATTATAGCATTTGCTGGTAAATGGGTAGAGTTGGAGAATATCTTGCTAAGTGAAATAAGCCAAGCCCAAAAAACCAAAGGCCGAATGTTTTCTCTGATCAGTGGATGCTGATACCTAACGGGGGTGGGATGGAGGGGTGGCAGGGGTTATGGGGGGATAGGAAAGAATGGAGGAAGTATGGATGATGTGGAGGAAAATGGGACAGGAGGGGATGGAGGCAGGAAAAATAGTAGACTGAGACAGACAGTACTACCCTATGTAAATGTAAGATTATATGAACTGTGTGAATAAAAAATAAATTAAAAAAAAAAAGATTAGCGCCAGAAAAAAAAAAGAAAATTTCCCAAACCTGAAAAATGAAATGGAAATTCAACTACAAGAGGCCTACAGAACACCAAATGCACAAAATTACAGCAGGTATACACCAAGACACATTATAATGAAAATGCCTAACATACAAAATAGAGATAGGATTTTAAAGGCTGTGAGAGAAAAGCATCAGATTACATATAGGGGGAAACCAATAAGGATATCAAATTTCTTGGCCCAGATCCTAAAAGCTAGAAGGGCCTGGAACAATATATTTCAAGCTCTGAAAGAACATGGTTGCCAACCAAAAATCTTATATCCAGCAAAACTAACCTTCAGATTTGATGATGAAATAAAATCCTTCCATGACAAAAAAAAAAGTTAAAGGAATTTACACATAGAAAGCCTGTGCTCCAGAACATTCTCAGCAAGATATTCCATGAGGAAGAAACAAAAAATAACAATGTAAGTCAGCAAGGGGAGGAACTTCCCTAAAGGAAAAGCCAATCAAAGGAGAAACCAAGTCAAGTTAAAAGCCAAAGCTAAGCCAAAATGACTGGGAATACAAATCATAGCTCAATAATAACCCTGAACATTAATGGCCTAAACTCATCAATCAATCAAAAGACATAGACTGGCAGATTGGATTAAAAAGAAAGACCCAACAATATGCTGCTTTCAAGAGACTCATAGAAAACGACATCCACAGACTAAAGATGAAAAGATGGGAAAAAAACCTACCACACACATGGACTCAGTAAAAAGTGGGGGTTTCCATCCTTATATAAGATAAAATGGACTTCAAGCCAAAGTTAGTCAGAAGGGATAAAGAAGGTCACTTCATACTGCTTAAGGGAACCATAAATCAGGAAGACATAATGATCATAAATATTTATGCCCCAAAAAACAGCACATCCATGAACATCAAACAAATCCTTCTCAATTCCAGGAATCAAACAAAACACAACACAGCACAATAATTCTGGGTGACTTTAACACACTACTGTCACCACTGGATAGATCTTCCAAACAAAAGCTAAACAAAGAAATTATAGCACTCAATAACACTAACAATAAATCAATAACTTAGACTTAACAGACATATATAAAATATTCCATCCGTCAATTAGTACTTTCTTCTCATGGATCCTTCTCTAAAATAGACCATCTGTTATGCCACAAAGCAGCCCTTAGTAAATGCAAAAGGGTAGACATACTGCCTTGTATCCTATTGGATCATAATGGAATGAAATTAGAAATCAATGACATATTAAAAAACAGAAACCACTCCAACACTTGGAGACTAAATAATATGCTATTGAATGAAGCATGGATAACAGAAAACATCAGGGAGGAGATAAAAAAATTCTTAGAGGTAAATGAGAATGACGATACAACATATCAAAATCCCTGGGACACTATGAAAGCAGTACTCAGGAAAATTCATTGCATTGAGTGCATTCAAGAAAAGAATAACAAATTGACAACTAAATGGCCTAACATTACTTCTCAAAGCCCTAAAAAAATAGAACAGAACAACACAAAAGTACTAGAAGACAGAAAATAATTAAAATCAGAGCTGAAATCAATGAAATGGTAACAAAAGAAACAATTCAAAAAATTGACAAAACAAAAAGTTGGTTCTTTGAAAAAGTAAGCAAAATTAATAAACTCTTAGCCACATTAGCAAAGAGAAGGAGAGAGAAAACTCAAACTACTAAAATTCATGATGAAAAAGAAAATATCACAACAGACACTATTGAAATGCAAAACATAATTAGAAGCTAATTTGAAAATCTATACTTGAACAAAATAGAAAATCCCAAAGACATTGACAAATTTCTAGAGACATATGATCCTCCCAAACTGAATCAGGAAGATATACACAATTTAAATAGATCAATTTCAAGCACTGATATAGAAGAAGCCATCAAAAGCCTACCAACCAAGAAAAGCCCGGGACCAGATGGATTCTCAGCTGAGTTCGACAAAACCTTCAAAGAACTTATACCAATATTCCTGAAAATATTTCATGAAATAGAAAAAGGAGGGAACCCTTACAAATTCATTCTATGAAACTAGTATCACTCTGATACGAAAACCAGACAAAGACACATCTAAGAAAGAAAACTTTAGGCCAATATCTCTGATGAATATAGACACAAAAATCCTTAACAAAATTCTGGCAAATTGCTTACAAAAACATTAAGAAGATAGTGTACCATGATCAACAGAGTTTATCCCAGGGATGCAAGGTTGGTTCAACATATAGAAATCAATAAATGTAATTCATCACATCAGTAGACTTAAGGTTAAGGATCATATGATTATTTCAATAGATGCAAAGAAAGCATTTGACAAAATACAACACCCCTTCATGCTCAAAACACTAGAAAAAATAGGGATGGTAGGAACATACCTCAACATTGTAAAGGCTATTTATGCTAAGCCTACTCCCAACATCATTCTTAGTGGAGAAAAACTGAAAGCATTCCCTTTAAAAACTGGAACAAGACAGGGATGCCCACTGTCATCACTTCTATTCAACATTGTGCTTGAAATACTAGCTGCAGCAAATAGACCACAGAAATGAAAGCCATACAAATAGGAAAAGATGAACTCAAGCCATCACTATTTGCTGATGACATGATTGTATATTTAGAAAATCCAAAAAACTCCACCAGGAAAATTCTAGACCTAATTAATGAATTTATCAAAATAGCAGGATATAAAATAAACACACATAAATCTAATGCATTTATATACATAAGCAATGAATCATCTGAAAGAGAAATGAGGAAAACAACTCTGTTCACAATAGCCTCAAAAAAAATAAAATACTTGGGAATCAATCTAACAAAAGGAGTGGAAGACCTCTACAATGAAAACTACAGAACATTAAAGAAAGAAATTGAGGAAGATCTTAGAAGATGCAAAGATCTTCCATATTCTTTGATAGGCAGAATTAACATAAGCAAAATGGCCATACTTCCAAAGGCACTATACAGATTTAATGCAATTTCAATTAAAATCCCAATGACATTCCTTATAGAAATAGAGAAAGCAATCATGAAATTCATCTGGAAGAACAAAAGACCCAGAATAGCCAAAGTAATCCTGGGAAGGAAGAATAATGCAGGAGGTATCACAATACCAGACCTTAAATTGTATTATAGAACAATAATAACAAAATGGCACAGTATTGGCACCAAAATTGACAAGTAGACCAACAGTACAGAATAGAAGACACAGAGACAAACCCACATAAGTTCAGTTATACTAGACAAAGTTGCCAAAAACATGCAATGGAGAAAAGATAGCCTCTTCAACAAATGGTGCTGGCAAAACTAGAAATCCATATGCAGTGAAATGAAATTAAACCCCTATCTCTCACCCTGTACAAGACTCAACTCAAAATGGATCAAGGATCTAGGAATTAGACCTGAGACCCTTCACCAAATAGAAGAAAAAGTAGGCCTGAAAGTTGGCTTAGGCCCAGACTTCCTCAACATGACCACCAGAGCGCAAGAAATAAAAGCAAGAATCAATAAATGGGATGGAGTCAAACTAAAAAGCTTTTTCTCAGCAAAGGAAACAATCATCAATGTGAAGGGAGATCCTACAGAGTGGGAAAAAATCTTTTCCACACACACTTCAAACAGAGCACTGATCTCCAAAATTTACAAAGAACTTAAAAAACTACACCAAAAATACAAAGAACCCAATCAATAAATGGGCTAAGGAACTGGGCAGACACTTCATAGAAGAAGATATACAGGTGATCAACAAATATATGAAAAAGTGCTCATCATCTCTAGTAATTAGAGAAATGCAAATTAAAACTACCCTAAGATTTCATCTAACTCCAATTAGAATGGCTATTATCAGGAACACAAACAATAATAAGTATTTGCATGGATGTGGGGAAAAAGGCACAGTCATACATTGCTGGTGGAGTTGTAAATTGGTGCAGCCACTCTGGAAAGCAGTATGGAGATTCCTCAGAGAACTTCGGATGGATCACCATTTGTCACAGTTATCCCACTCCTCAGTTTATACCCAAAGGACTTAAAATCAGCATACTACAGTGAAGCAGCCACATCAATGTTCATAGCTGCTCAATTCACATTAGCTAGAATGTGGAACCAGCCTAGATGCCCTTCAAATGATGAATGGATAAAGAAACTGTGGTATATATACACAATGGAATATTACTCAGCCATAAAGAAGAATAAAATTATGGCATTTGCTGGTAAATGGATGGAGACAGAGAATATCATGCCAAGTGCAATAAGCCAAGCCCAAAAAACCAAAGGCTGAATGTTTTCTCTAATAAGTGGATGATAATACATAACAGGGGGGGAAGGAGTGGTGGGGAGTACAAGAGAAGAAAGGAGGAACTTTGGGTGGTGTAGAGGAAAATGGGACCAGAAGGTGTGAGGGAAGGAAAGATAGTAGACTGAGACAGACAGTATTACCCTATGTATATGTAAGATTACATGAATTGTGTGAATCTATGTTGTGTACAACCATAGAAATGAAAAAGTGTATCCCATTTGTGTTAAAAAAATAAAAGAGAGACAGAAGGGGACTGACTGATTCAGAGCCTGCTGCCAGTCCCTGCCACCCCATCAGATGAAAGCAAAAGAAGTAACATTTATTATGTTAGCTGCTGAAACTTGAGGGATGTTTATTTGAGCATTTAGCCTACTTTGATATACCTAATAGAATTAGTAAGAGGAGTACACAGAAACTTTGTAGCATCCCTGATACAAATTAGGTGTTCAGTAAATGCTAGTTGTTATTATCATCATCATTCTTTACAAGTATAAATATGTAAACATTCAGGTATTGCAGGTGCTAAGGATTTTTTAAGAGACCAGCCTCCACAGGATCTGAACCAGCAGGAATGACATTTTGCTGCTATTACAACTAGACCCTGTTACAACTTTCCGGATTCGTTGGTGGTATGTATGGTTAATGCATTTAGTGAGAGATTTGAGGTTACATAGTCCTTTTGATGATGTTCTAATTTTATCCTTTATCATTGCACAATATGTTATCCCTAATTTAAGTCATATCACATATCTATAATTGTGTACCATTCGGTGTCTATGAGAGACTAGTTTCAGTGCTTTTTGGTAGCATTATAATGTGAGCCACATGCATAATTTAAAATTGTCTAGTAGTCACATTTAAAAGTGATGAAAAAGAAAATACCAAGTAAAAAGAATTTTAATAAGATATTTTCTAACATAATATATCTAAATATTATCATTTCAATATGTAATAAATATCATCTGCATTTTTTTGGGTGCTGACTGAAATTAGTGTGTATTTTATTCTGACAGCACATCCTAATTGGGCTTAATTTCAAGTGCACAGTAGTAACATTTGTATAGTGACTATTGTATTAGATAGCTTAGAAGGGAATAGACAAATCAGAACAATATTTGCAAAAAATAAAACTTAAAAATCATGTGCCACTGATTTTGCATTAGTCACATTTTCTTCGTATGTGAAAGATAGCAATATTTTTGTTGTTCTGGGAGAATACTTAGGAGGACAAATATCTACATCTCCAACTTTGGGAGATGAGTATTTTACATACGAACTGCTATTATCTGAAGATACAAATCCTGAACTTCCTTTATAGCTTCATCTTCTGTGGTACTTTGCATATAGAAGGCACTTACTGAGAGTCACTGATGGGGATGCTCAACATTCACATAATTACGTCCTCAACATTCATAAATTTATAATAAAAATATTTATAACTTTTACAGGAAACCTAACATTCTAAAGGACATATCCCAAGGGAAGCCAGGAGCCTAAAATACAATGACATCCAAAGTCTAAGAAGCAATAAAAAGTTTATTTTTCTTAAGGAAGAACTATTTACTTCTGCTTACAATTTTCAAAGGAAATTTAATTTCTTTGGGTAAATGTAGACATTAGAAATCTATTACTGTGCATTACAATGCACATCTATCCTTATTTCAATGAAAGCATGAAACCAGTCACTTTTCAGTATATAAAACAAAAAAAAAAAACTGTTTAGTTCAAAGACATTGGATTTATCATTATAAACAATGTTTGAATAGTATGTTAACTTTAAAGATGACAGGCAGTCACTCCCGGGAGGGAAATAATATGTTGCAAGTTTGAAAGAAAATGGATTATTCAAGTTGTCATATCATGAAAAGAAAATAGTGTCTTTGATATCCATAACTCTAAAAGAGAATTTAACACACATGTGCTAGAAAAACCACAGATGTATTGGATGCTTAGGAAGGATAGGGTTTTGAGAAAAAAAATTACTGTTTTTCCTTATAGAAAGTGGATTAGATATATTAGGCAAACTGGAGGATATTTAGGGTAAAGTAGCCTATAAAAATCAGGGAATGCGAGGAAAAAATTTACAACTAAATACAGCTTGTTAAGTAACAAGGGGAAAAACAGGTCATCTTTAACATAATTGCATATTAAAATTACAGATGGGTGACTTCTTTCTACTGGGCTCATCCTTCTTAAAATCTGTTCAAAGAGGGACAAGAAACATTCAACCACTATGAAAAACTGCCCTCTTCTCCATGGATTAGAT
Organism: Glaucomys volans; assembly: GCA_020662805.1. NCBI lineage: Eukaryota > Metazoa > Chordata > Mammalia > Rodentia > Sciuridae > Glaucomys > Glaucomys volans. The sequence continues at coordinate 898,643 of JAJEJO010004533.1, forward strand.
CCCATTTTTAAAAAGAATAACCTGTTATCTCCACTAATTGGAGGCCTGTTAACTTGCCAGAGTAGAGCCCATTTGAATTTTTCTGGTTTTCTTTTTAATAATCAGTTGGCCTGGACCCTTTGAAAACTCATATAGCAGGTTTAGAACTGGATACTCTATAACTGATCACTGGTACATTTCCTGTTATTTGGGGGAGAACTAATATTTGGAATTGCGGGAGATCACATGTATTTTAGGCTTGTGTTTCTTGAAGTGTCAGAAATACTTGGGAGGATTATTTAAGATGCAGATTCCAGGCCCTGCTCCATATCTTTTAAATCAGTTTTACTGGAAGTGCAGCCTAAGTAATCTGCCCTTTAAAGAAATTTCCCAGTTGAATTATTTGGGACCTGAACTAATAACTTAGAAATATGAGATGATAATTTCATTGTGTGATATAAAATATGATATAGTGTGGCCACTGTTTTTCTTTAACTTGAACCTTAATAACTTGAGACTTCCGGTTTAGCTAAATTCATCTGTTGTTTCTCCATTTGCCTCTTTCCTACCTACCAAACTACAAAGAAACAAAGTCTAAGCTTCCTCTTAATGTATATGGTATAGTATAATAGTCACAAACTAGGAGCTGAGGACTGGCCCAACTATTTTGTTTCTGATTGAAGTGAGATGGGCTTTAGATTAACTGTTCAAAAGTCAAGTCATCATTTCTGGGAGGTGTTCCCCGACTTTTAACATCTGTACAGCCCTTAACCTAGTTACTAGTAACATAATGAATATAGCATATAAAAAAAAACTATTCATTAGGTTACTAGAATATGTTTTGCAATGTTTTATTAGAATGTATATCCAGAAGGTATACTTTTTAAAATTAGACATTCTGTGATTATTATACTAGTATTTTTTAAGGCCAAGGGGCTATTAGATGATTCTAGTCTTTGTGGGTTGTTTTTTCTTAAATGTTTTTATTAGTGCATTGTAGTTGTGCATAATAGTGGGATTCATTTTGACAAAATCATACATGCATGGAATATAGTTTGCTCTATTTCAGCTCCCTTCCCCCCATTTCCTCTTCCCTCTGCCTGTTCCTCTTCATCCACTCTACTGATCTTCCTTCTATTTAGTTACTGGTTTTTTAAATTGGTGCTTTATAGATATACAGAAATGTGGAATTTGTTGTGGTATATTCATCTATGTACACAGCATAATTGGGTCCATTTCATTCTGCAATTTCTCCCATTTTTCATTGCTCCTCCCTTCCCCTCTGTACCCTTCCTCTACAGCACTGATCTCTCTTCTGTTTTCATGGGATCACCTCACCACCTTTTCCTCCTTATTTTGCTCTAGCTTCTGCATATGAGAGAAAACATTTGACCCTTGACTTTCCAAGTCACTTAGGATGATGCTCCCCATTTCCATTTATTTTATCAGCAAATGCCATAATTTCATTCTTCTCTATGACTGAGTAAACTTCATTGTGTATATATACTACATTTTCTTTAGTCGTTCATCTGTTGATGGGCATCTGGGCTGATTCCATAACTTGTTATTGTGAATTGTGCTGCTATAAACATTGATGTGCCTATAGGTGATTATAGTCTTGAAAAAAATTCCCGACTGTATTTAATTATTTGTTTTAAAAATTTTCTACATGTGTGTGTGTAAACAGTTTTAGTAAGAAAGTTTAAAAATGTTTTCCAGTTTTGTTGGGGTATAATTGACAAATAAAATTGTATATTGCCTATTTTACAGTATATCCTGATTTATATATAGTGAAATGTGTTGCGATATACGTATATTGTGATGTAATTACTACAATCAAGTTAATGAATACATTCATCACCTCACATAGTTACGAGTTTCTTTATGTGTGTGTTTGGTGAGAATATTTAAGATTTACTGTCTTGGAAAATTTCAAGTATACTATACAGTATTATTGATTGTAGTTGCCATGTTGTACCTTTGATTCTCAGAACTTACTACATTTTAATTAAATATTTGTGCCTTTTGATGAACATCTCCATCTCTCTTTTTCCATCAGCCCATATGCCCACCCTGAAAAACCCCATTGTACACTTTGCTTCCGTGAGTTTGGATTTTTAGATTTCACATATGAGTGAGAGATTCTACAGTATTTGTCTTTTTGTGTCTGGCTCAGTTCACTTAGCATAATGTCTTCTAGGATCATCCATGTTGCTCCATGTTATTCTTTCTAAAAGACTGAATAATATTCCATATAGATTCCATATGTGTGTAGTCACACACACACACACACACACACCACAATTTCATACATATGTCAGTAGGCACTCAGTTGTTTCTGTCTTGACTATTATGAATTTTTTTATTGTTTGTTCTATTTAGTTATACATGACAGCAGAATGAATTTTGATTCATTGTACACAAATGGAGTACAACTTTTAATTCTCTGGTTGTACACAATGGAGAGTCACACCATTCATGCAATCATACATGTACATAGGGCAACAATGTTTGTCTCATTCCACCATCTTTCCTTCCTCCCTATTATGAATATTGAAGCAGGAAACACTTTCTTCTCAGCAGCTCATGGGTCCTTCTCTAAAATAGACCATATGTTATGCCACAAAGCTACTCTTAACAAATACAAAAACATAGAGATACTACCTTGTATACTATCAGATCATAATGGAATGAAATTAGATATCAATGATAAAGTTAGAAACAGAAACTACTCCAAGACCTGGAGATTAAATAATATGCTATTGAATGATACATGGATAACAGAAGACATTAGGGG
>JAJEJO010004533.1:906418-935289 GCA_020662805.1 Glaucomys volans
AAAAAAATAAAATTACATATATTTAACATATATGTTAGAATTTAGGGCAATACATATTTTTGTTTCTTTGCTGTCTACAAAACACTTCAGTATTGACTGGCTTACTTGTGGAAAATGATACTCTGTCCTGCTGACTGAAAACTTCTTCAGATTATTTAGTAACTTGAGAGAACACTGAGCAGTCATTCCAACATTTTATGTTACGTTGTAAGTTATGCACTGTAAATATTATGATTCTTCACATGATTGTCATAGGTGTGTCTTAAGAACTTGCTCTCCCATAGTCCCTGTGCTAAGTTGCTATTTTCCTCATTTATTCACTGCCTTTCCCATAGGAGGATTATACTTCCAAGCTCTGAGGTTGGTTATGTACTTTTCTTTGACAAATGTGACTTATATATTGTCTAAGCAGTTATTTTGCCATTGCTCTTTTCCCTTTGTCACAAGAATGGGGCACCATAGTAGGAAGTCTTCCTGCAGTGTGGATCCTGGCATGAAGAAAATGTGCGAATCAGAGTCACAACCAACCCATGGCAACATGGGATATGGGCCAGAAATAAACCTTCATTATTTTAAAGAACATGATTTTAAAAAAATAATTAATTTATTTTCCTGGGGATGGAACTGAGTGCCTCACACATGCCAGACAAGTACTTTACCACTGAACTACATCCCCAGCCCTAGAGGTTATTTTTACCATAGCAGAAACTACCAAATCTGACTTCTCAAGGCTATAATAACCCTCATTGCAAGGAAAGAAAAAGAAAAGAAGGGGGTTTAGGTGGCCATATAACTCAACTCTGCTCTACAGACCTCCACTTCAGCCTACAAATGCTTGGATTCAATGCACTCAGATTTTTTTGTTCTTGAAGATTTGAACTAAAGACATAGAATGTTGTGTTCGATTATGGTAAACTCTTAACTGAAAGGTCTTGTAGAGCAAGGTTTGGAGTTGGCTGTGTAAGCTTAAGTTATGAGGAAGTAGAAGGTGTAAGTGAGCAGAAAAAGCTGGTATATAGATTAGTAAAGCAGTCAACATCTACTGAGAGCTTCTTTAGGCCACATATTGCTCCAGTCACATCACAACCCTTATATTCATGCTGTGAGCAGGGCCGTGTCGAGACCACTGCAATAAGCACTGAAAAGATTGTGGTGCTTTGTTACTACTTCCCCAAATGCAAGCACAGACCTAATATAATTTCAAATAATACTATGGTATTACAAAATCACTACTTTGATGATTATTTTAATGTTTTTTCTCGGTCAAACTTTTTCAAAAATTTTTTTTGCAGCACTGGGGTCTAAATATTTTATTATTTCATCTTGATGCTTTGCTAGTTCACTGAGTACATACTTATTCTGCCTATTGTATGTCACCGTGTATGAGGGTGGGTACTGTTATTCTACTTCAAAAATAAAGAAATGGAATCTTCCAGAGGTTTAAACTTTTTATATGGTCAGTCAGTAAGTATTAAATTGAGATTCAAACTCAGAGCTATTAGATCTGTTACATACTAAAATTGGAATAGTACTTAGCCACAGAGGGAAAAAAATGGTCAGAAGCCTCTGAGAGAAAGCAGGTAGGAACTCTGCTCCTGATCTTCCAGTTTCTAGCTCTCATGAAGCCTGGCTATATTTATAATATCTCTGTGTAAATACTGGAGTGAAAGAAAGGAAGTGGAAGTCAAGGAAAATACCTTTATCTATTGCTTTTGGTGTTACTCTTTGCTAGAGGCTTCCTAAAGCAATAATATTTCTTAGGATTTTACCAGGCTTTAGTGAAATGACCTGTTCAGATTTTGCAAAAGCCCTCTTTCTCATTAGACCAGGCGTGAGCCCAGTAGCTAAACCAAGGTGGATTAAATAACAGCAGTGTAGAATGTGTTAAAATTTGGCAGCTAAGACTATTGGTTGATAAAAAGCATTTAAATTTTTTTTAAATTTTTATATATATACATTTTTAATTATACATGACAGTAGAGTATATTTTGACATGATTATATAAACACGGAGTACATATTATTCTAATTAGGATCGCAGGCTTATGGATGTACATGATGAGGAGATTCACTGTGGTATATTCATATATGTACAGAGTAAAGTTGTGTCAGAAAAATTCCACTGTCTTTCATATTCCTATTCCCCCTCCCTTTCCTTCATTCCCCTTTTTCTAATCTACTGAACTTGTATTCTTCCCCTACCCCCTTTTTGTGTGTTAGCATCCACATATCAGAAAGAACATTTGACCTTTGGTTTCTTTAGGATTGGCTTATTTCTGCTTAGCATAATAGTCTCCAGATTCATCCATTTACTGGCAAAAATAATAAAGTCATTCTTTCTATGGCTGAGTAATATTCCATTGTGTATCCATACCACATTTTCTTTATCCGTTCATCTGTTGAAGGGCACCTGGGTTGGTTCCACAGCTTAGCTATTGTGAATTTAACTGCTATCAGCTTATTGTGCCTAGTTCTCCTCCTCAAAACAAGTTCTGTCTTCTGTAGTTCCTTTGTCTCTGAAGTAAAAACCCCTATCTAGTGTGACTCAGTTTCTTGGACACCTGTATGCTTTTGAACCTAGCTAGTAGTGTTAAGAGTATTTTTTCTTGAATCAGATTTCTCTGAACATCACCATTTGTTGGCCAGGTGACTTTAAATAAATTATTTTTATAAGGGTTTTTGGGATGTCAGAATGAGAGAATGTAAAATTTAAATTCTTGACAGAGGCTGAATGATGAATAAATGTTGGCTATTTTATTATTTGTTATCTACATGTAATGTGTTTACTGACTGATTATCCCTTGAAATAACTTTGTGGTCTGTGGTTTCCCACCCAACAGTTTAGAAAGGCCAGAATTTAATTTAATCAAAATGGATTAAGCTTTAAGGTAATTTAAATTTCTCTTTTCACAGGGAGTTGGAATAATGGAAGGGTCTTACCAGTCAAGTCTTCCCTAAAGGCCCTTTGTTACTACTCACACTGGGTAAACAGTGGTTAATATCATGGTAGTGGCATGGAAGAAAGGAACATGAGTTCCTTTCTTTGATTATAACTGTGTTCACCTGGTTAGGACTTTCCAATAGAAAGTAAAGTGGGACTTGAGGCTGTAAGACTTGAGGTTTTACCAAATCCCTCCCCTCCACCCTTTATGAGCTTTTGGTAATTGGTGGTGAAGTAAGGAACTTGCTTTGTAATTACATGGCAGGACCAAGAATTATAGGTTGTCTGTCATTTGCCGGTACAGCCCCTCTGGTATTAGAGAGTTTCAGCGTGGTATCTGAAAAGCATGCAGCCATACTGCCTAGAGTTTAGACCAATGGTTCTTAAACTTCTACGTGAATCATAAACACTTGGAGGACTTGGTAAAGCACAGATTGCTGGTCCCTAACTTTTTTTTTTTTTTTGCGGTGCTAGGGATTGAACCTAGGGCCTTGTGCTTGCAAGGTAAGCATTCTACCAACTGAGCTACATCCTCAGCCCCTGGTCCCTAACTTTTGAGTTTCTAATTCATTAGCTCCAGGTGGGGTTTGAAATTTTACATTTCTAACAAGTTCCCAGAATATAATATTGCTGGTTTAGAGACCTAGAAGTATTCCTTTAACTTTTGCTAAGAGGCATTTTAATACTTAGATTGTGTTTTCTCTTTGTAGGGAAATTGTCACTCTAGAATCTTCATATAGACTAACATAAAAAATGGATATAGTTAACTGTAAGACAAAATTGCACTCAAAACTATTGATGGGAACTTGCTACATTGAATTTGCTATCAAACCATAGTATATAGCAATGACATTCATGATACTGCATTTGTTTTTTAATTGGAAACATTAAATAGAAGCATACTTGAATAAAATACTAAGATAAAAATATTTAAAAATTTGGAAATATTTTCAAGAAATATGATTTTTTCCTTTGGGGACCACATTTTAATAGACATGAAAATAAATCTTGTCCTAATTTGAGAGGTCTAAAATATTGCTGAAATTCATACTGTTTGCTAAACATGGATGAATGAGATTTAAACATGTTTACTCCAAAGGAGTCAATGTGTTCAAGAGTTTTATAAAGTCATATGTATGAATGCTTTACTATGAATCATGTATTCTGCTAGATTCTTTCCATATAGTAGGTCCTTTAATCTTCACATAAATTTATGAGATACATCCTCATTTTATGTTTTTCATTTTTGTTTTTTTAATTGGTTCTTTTTAGTTATATATGACAGTAGAATACATTTTGACATAATTATAAAAGCATGGAATACATCTTCTAATTCAGTCCCTACTACTTCTCCCTTCCATTGCCTTCTCCAACCCCTGCTCCCTTCTCTCTACTGATTTTTTTGCACATAGCTATTTTTGTTTTAATTAATTATTTTATGGATGTACATGATAATGAGATTCACTGTGGTGTAGTCATGTATGTACATAGGAAATTTTTGTCAGATTCATTTCACTGTTTTTCCCTTTCCCATTTGCTTCCCTTCCCTTAATTCTCCCTTATCTACTCCACTGAACTTCTATTCTGTTTTTTAAATCCCTCTCCTTTATTGTGGATCAGCTTCATGTATCAGTGAAAACATTCAGCCTTTGGTTTTTTTGGATTGGCTTATTTCACTTAGCATGATAGTCTCCAGATCCATCCATTTACTGGCATATGTCATAAAGTCATTCTTTATGGCTGAGTAATACTCCACTGTGTATATATACAACATTTTCTTTATCCATTCATTTGTTGAGGGGCACCTAGTTTGGCTCCATAGCTTAGCTATTGTGAGCTGTGCTACTATAAACATTGATGTGGCTGTATCACTGTAGCATACTAATTTTGAATCCTTTGGATATATGCCAAGGAGTGGGATAACTGGATCAAATGGTGGTTTTACCTCTGATTTTTTGAGGATCTCCATACTGCTTTCCAGAGTGGTTGCACCAATTTGCTGTTCCCCCAACAATTTATGAATGTTTCCTCTTCCTTGAATCCTTTCCAATATTTGTTACTTGTATTCTTGACAATTGCCATTCTGATTGGCATGAGATGGAATCTCAGTGTAGTTTAGATTTGCATTTCTCTAATTGCTAGAGATGTTGAACATTTTTCATCTATTTGTTGACCATCTGTTTTTCTTCTTTTGAGAAGAGTCTGTTTACTTGCTTTGCCCGTTTGTTGATTGGGTTCTTTGCTTTTTTGGTGTTAAGTTTTTTGAATTCTTTGTATATCCTGGAGATTAAAGCCTTATCTAAGGAGTAGGTGGCAAAGATTTTCTCCCATTCTATAGGCTTCCTCTTTATGTTTTCAATTGTTTCCTTTTCTGTGAAGAAGTTTTTTAATTTGATGCCATCCCATTTATTGATTATTGATTTTACTGTTTGTACCATAGGGGTCTTGTTAAGGAAAGTCAGTTCCTGAGCTGACATGTTAGAGTGTTGGGCCTATATTTTCTTCTAGCAGGTGCAGGGTTTCTGGTCTATATCCTAGGTCTTTGATCCACTTTGGGTTTTTTAAAAGCAGGTGAAATTCATAGTACCTATGAATTTCCATTTTCCCCAACACCATTCATTAAAAAAGGCACTTTTTCTTCAATATATGTTTTTGGCACTTTTTAAAAGTATGAGATAACTGTATTTATGTGACTTTGTCTCTGTGTCTTCTATTCCATTGGTCTTCATGCCTGTTTTGGTGCCATATCATGTCATTTTTGTTATTATACCTCTGTTAAATAATTTGAGGTCTGGTATTGTGATGCCTCCTGCTTCACTTTTCTCCCTAAGGATTTCTTTGCCTCTTATTTTCCAAATGAATTTCATGCCTGCTTTTTCTGTTTCTATGAAAAATGTTGTTGGAATTTTGATGGCAATTGCATTGAATTGGTATGGCAGTTTTGGTAATGTGACCATTTTGACAATATTAATTCTGCCTATCCAAGAACATGGGCGATCCTTCCATCTTCTAAGGTCTTCTTCAATTTCTTTCTTTAGTGTTCTGTAGTTTTCATTGTAGAGGTCTTTCACCTCTTTTTTTGATTGAGTTCCAAATATTTTTTTGAGGCTAATGTGAATGGGATAGTTTTCCTAATTTCTTTTACAGCAGATTCATCATTGGAGTATAGGAACACGATTGATTTATGGTGTTTGTTTTGTATTCTGCTACTCTGCTGAATTCATTTATGAGTTCTAAAAGTTTTCTGGTGAAGTTTTTTTCGGTCTTCTAAATATGGGATCATGTCATTGGCGAACAGAGATAGTTTGAGCTCTTTTCCTATTCATGTTCTTAAATTTCATTCTCTTGCAGAAAATTGCTCTGGTTAGAGTTTCAAGGACTATGTTAAAGAGGAGTGTTGAAAGTGGGCATCCTTGACTTGTTCCTGTTTTTAGAGGAAATACTTTCAGTTTTTCTCCATTCAGAATAATGTTGGCCTTGCATTTGTTGTATGTAGCCTTTACAATGTTAAGGTATAATCCTACTGTCCTTAGTTTTTCTACTGTTTCAAGCATGAATGGATGTCATATTTTGTCAAATGCTTTTCCTGCATCTATTGAGATAAATATGTGATTCTTGTCTGTAAGTCTATTTGGTGAATTACATTTATTGACTTCTGTATGTTGAACCAACCTTGCATCTCTGGGATGAAATCCACTTGATCATTATGTATAGTTTTATAGTTTTGAATGCAGTTTGCCAGTATTTTGTTAAGAATTTTTGTTTCTATGTTCATCAAGGGTATTGGATTGAAGTTTTCTTTCCTTGATGTGTATTTGTCTGGTTGTGGTATTAGGGTGATACTGGTTTCAAAGAATGAATTTAGAAGAGTTTCCTCCTTTATTAATTCATGGAATAATTTGAGGAGAATTGGTATTAGTTCTTTCTTAAAAGTCTGATAGAACTCAGCTAAGAATCCATCTGGTCCTAGGTTTTTCTTTGTTGGTAGGCTTTTGATGACTTCTTCAATTTCATTCTTTGAAACTGATCTGTTAAAGTTTTCTGTTTACTCCTGGTTCAATTTGGGTAGGTCATATGTCTCTAGGAATTTGTCCATGTCTTCAAGATTTTCTAGCTTATTAGAGTATAAATTTTCAAAATAGTTTCTGATAATCTTGAAGATTTCAGTAGTGTCTGTGGTGATAATTCCTTTTCATCTTAGATTTTAATAATTTGAGTTTTTCCCTTTTTCCTTTGGTTAACTTGTCTAAGACTTTATCAATTTTCTTTCAAAAAACCAACTTTTTGTTTCATTGATCTTTTGAATTTTTTAAATCTCAATTTCATTGATTTTGGCTTTGATTTTACTTATTTCCTGTCTTCTACTGATTTTGGTATTGGTTTCTTTTTTCCCCTATGGTCTTAAGATGTTGAATTATTTATTTGGTATCTTCCTATTCTTTTAATGTATGAGCTCAATGCTATGAACTTTCCTCTTAGAACCACCTTCATAGTGTCCCAGAGATTTTGATGTTTTATAACTATTCTCATTTAACAGCAGAGGGAGGATCCATACTAGAAGAAATCAATCAAAGGAGAATCAAATTCAATACTAGAAATAAATCAAAATGATAGGAAATAAAAATCATCTCTAAATAATAACATTTAATGTAAATAGTCTAAACTCTTCAATCCAAAGACAGGTTAGTAGATTGGATTGAAAAACAAGACCCAGTAATATGCTGTTTGCAAGAGACTCACCTCATAGGCAAAGACATTCACATACTGGAGGTGAAAGGATGGGAAAAACATAACATTCACATAGGTCTTGTAAATAAGTAGGGGTTACTCATCTCAGACAAAGTGAATTTCAGCCAAAATTAACCAGAACAGACAAAGAAGGTCATTTCATACTGCCTAAGGGAATCATACAACAAGAAGAAATAATAATTGTAAATATTTATGCCCCCCCCACTGAAGCATCTGTGTAAATAAAACAAACCCTTTTCAGTATTAAGAATCAAATAGACAACAATACAATGATACTGGGTGACTTTAACACTCTCTTATCACGGAAAATCAAAGGAAAACTAAATAAAGATGATACAGAATTTAAAAATGCAATAATTTGGACTCAATAGAAATTTAGAGAACATTTCATCCATCAGTGACTGAATTCACTTTCTTCTCAGCAGTACATGGAACATTTTCTAGAATAGACCATATTTTAGGCCACAAAGCAAATCTTGCAGCAGGGGTGGGGGGGTTAGGGGAGAGAGGGGGTGGGGGGTTGCATTCTATTAGATAGTAATAGAATGAAATTAGAAATCAATAAGATTCAAGTATATAACTTTTTCCTTGTCCCTTGTCTTCTATCTTTATTAAGAGATTTCATGTTTCACTTGCAATGCTCATATTTTCTTCTGTGTTCCAATGATGACTGTTTCCTATTAAAGTCTCTATTTCTTACTGACAACATTTTAGGCAATATCAACCAAAAGATTTTTTTGTGAACAAAGAAAAATTCTTATCTCTGAAACCACACTATTCCTGAGCTTAAGTTTAAAAGTATACCTGCTCTCTTATATAGAATTCTTTGAATCCTGGGAGAGAGAGAATGGTAGAATTCTTGGGTCTGTCCCATTCTCTTTCTGGCTCCGCCCTTGAAGAGCTGTATGAGTTTGGCTAAGTCACCCAGCCTATTTACATTTCAGATTACTCATTTGCCTTTTGTTGTGTGCATGTTTAGCCTTCATATTTTAATACCTCTGTAGCATGATCTTCTCTTTAAGCACACAATTAAAAAAGGGACAAATTCTTTCCATCATCAGACTTATTTTAAAAAGCTAAGAAACTATTGAGAATGAGAATTGCATTTCTTATGCTTGCCTGTTAAGGTTGAACCTAATTTATCATGTTTGTGTTATATAAAGGTAGATTTTTTAAAGAAATATTCTGTTCTGGCTTTTACTTTTTATTCTTACCAAACATTCTATGAACACTAGTCTTGAAATGATTGATTCAACCCACATTGACAAGTGCTTATTTTCCTTCCTGAAGCAAAAGACTGTTAGCACTTCAAAACAGTTCAAACCATAAGATTCCCATTATTTTAAATATTCTCTCCAGTTCAGATTGACAGAGTTCCCACTCCATCAAATGCTTGGTAAAAAGCATTTTCATTGGTATCAGAAAATTTTAACATATAAAAAATATAAAATTATAACATTTCCACAATATCACAGAACAAAAAATTATAGTATGTACTCTTTCAGTAATCCATTTATTCATGAATTTGACATTTTTAAAGGACCAACTGTGTGTGAGACACTGATGCTGCTAGACTCAGACTATCTTTAATACATTTGAATATCTAAGATTTTTACCCTGCTGTTCTTGGCAGCTATACAGACATTTTATCATTATAAAAATGAAAAATTTGTTAAAATAACTTGATAGGATGTTCTCTAGTCAGTTCTATATTTCTATATGTACAAAGGTAAAATTATTTTTTACCTTATTTTACCTAGAGAAGGGATCGGGCTGTTCCATCTCAGTAAATATTTATTGAGCATTTGTGGAAGGTGCTGTACCAAATTATGAATGAATACTCTTTCACATTGCTCAACAGTTTAATTCAGCAATGCTCAGAATACTCTTTCATTTGATTTAACAGTTCTTAGAACCAATCATTATTATCCCAGATTTACAGTTGTGGAAACTGAGGCATAAAGAGCTAAGTTGCTTGTGCAAAGTCACATAGCAGCGCAGCCAAGATTCAATTCTAGTCTGTTAACCCCAAGTTCACATCATTGCTTCAGCATTTAAAGGTGCTTACCTAAAGATGCTTCTATACTTTTGGCTTTACATTCCCTGAAGCTTCAGTACCTCTGGGTTTTACGATAGATGTATATATGGAAGAACCAATGTTAATAATGATGATGAAAATATTAATAGGGTTATAGTAGTCAATATTAATATGAATGATATGAATAATTATAATAATAGAAGGACCTAATATTACTGTAATAGCTTGTATTAATGTTAATGTGAGATGTTAAGAATAAGATAGCTAATATCAATAGCTCTTACCATATGCTAGGGAATGTTTTGTGCATTAAACATGCAGTCACATGTACAGCTTAAAAACAAAATGTAAGGGGCTGGGGTTGTGGCTCAGTGGTAGAGTGCTTGCCTAGCATGCGTGAGGCACTGGATTTGAACCTCAGCACGATGTAAAAATAAATAAAATAAAGGTCTATTGACAACTAAAAAAATATTTTAAAAAAATGTAAGAGAAGTCAGAGGCAGCTTGAGAGGCATCCAGAGGAATTAGACATCATATTTTTTCTTTACTTTTTAAAGAGAGCACTGATGCTTTTAAACATCCAGATACTTGTGAATTTTAAGGGTAAATAGATGGAATTTAAAATTTTTATTTTCATATTTAAATAGGTTCACCTTTGATATTAACTAAATGCCACCCAAATGGCAGTTCAAGAAGTTTGTTATATTTGATTTCTTTTTAGCAATACAATATAAAGAAAATAGTGAGGGAAGATATAGTACATTCATGAAATTGATTCACTTTCATATTGTATTTATTCTCATGGCCCTTGAAGAGTAAAAGCATCAGGCTACATTTTAGTTTTAATTTCTTTCACCATCTCATCAATCAGTCCCTCAGATAATTTCTTGGTGCCTTAGCTATTATAAGTTGTCATCTTTGTATTCTCGTGTTAAAAAAATTGTCATATTTGTGGTCTTTGCCTGTTGGTACTGATTCTTGGTTTGGAACATAGCTCATTGCTTTGGTTGCTTTTAACCTGAATATTTTTTTCTTGATATACTCTATTGCCATGTTTTAAAATATGTTCTCTATACTAGAATCATCTGGTGATGAGTGTGCCTTTTCCCCACATCCACACCAACACTTATTATTGCTCGTATTCCTGATAATAGCCATTCTAATTGGAGTTAGATGAAAACTTAGGGTGGTTTTAATATAATTCTATTATATAATGAAGGAGAACATGATCATTGTTCATAATTGTTCCTATATGTTCATTAAAATACTTACTTTTCAGCATAAAGGAAATTATTTAAAGAAATGGGAAGTGAATAGGTAGAATAATTGCTATTATTTTTCCCCTGAAATGATGAGTATAATGTAGCTTTTCTTGATTAGGCTTTCTTTTGAATATTTTATTTTGTATGGGAAACCTATTCCCTCACCTTTTGTAGCCATCCCTAATTATTATTAAAGAAATTATACAATCATTAGGTAATTAACCAGTTAAGAAATTATTACTTAGATCTTGTAGAACTGGTTGAGTACATTGATTTTTGTAGATTTTGTATTAATTAATATTCTATGAGAAATTATTGACATGAAAAATTATTTGTGGAAGAGCTTTTTCTTTATAGAATAAAATGCCCAGAGTCTTCTACGTCCTCCTAAACTCCTTTTTCAAGCAACCTATGATCTGAACCATGTTAGTTAGTTTTTCAGTTTTTTGTTTTGATATTCTTTTGTCATAAAAGGTAATACACAGACATTCTAGTAAGGTACAAAGAAAAAAGTGAAAATCACTCATAATCCTGTCGTGGCTGATTCTTTCTTAATGGATGTCCTAGAAATAGGAGTTAGTTCCTGACCTGGTAGCTTATTTTAAGGTTTATTATTTTGAAAGTCATAGTCTTCCTTTTGTATATAATCTCTATTCCAATTGTGATCATTTTTCTTTAATGAGAACAGTAACTTAGTTCTTCTTAAAATACCATGAATACTCTGAAAGAAGAATTTGAACATAGCACTCATGTATCTTTTGTGTGAATTGAAGCAGAACTATTTAATCTTTGCTCATAATGTGGTATTCCATCTTCTGGACAAATTTTAACATCTCTTGAATCTTTCTAGCTTCTGTCAAACTCATTTAAATTTGTGCAATTAGGACTGGACAAAAACCTGTGGATGTAGAAAGGTGACTGAACAGTATTCCAATAATTTTTGTGACTCTGCCATATTCCTCACTCCCCGGATCTTTCAAACTTCTTCTCCCTTGAGAAGCTTTTCTTGACTGATGTCTGCATCTGATCTACTTTATGCATCTTTGTAAGGATATTTTGGAAACTCTAAAGGCCAGGGATTATCATCTTCATAATTTTTGTTTGTATGACCTCTGCCCTATATCCCTTAGCTCTCTGAAATTCAGTTGGTTTTGTATTTGGTTTGTTTTTCTAAATAACTCTGAGCCCTTTATCTGTTTCATCTGTTTTTCTCTGAATGACATGCAAGCTCATTTTAGGGTCATGGGAGGAAAAGCGCAAGTTTTTAGTTTCTTTAATATTTCTTATTTCCCTTCCCCAATTCCCCAGAACCTCTTATGGGTTATGTTTATGGTTCTTGGTTATTAAAGTTGAAAGAATCTGATGAAGATGAAATTCGGAAAAGACCAATAACTCACTCTTCCTTTTACAGTTTTTCTATAACATATAAGATAGAAAATGCTTGGAATATTCTATGACCCTGTTAACCACTCCTTAAGGCTAAAGTTGAGATTTTGTTTTGTTTTTGTTACAAGGGATTGAATTTAGGGACACTTTGACACTGAGCCATATACCCAGCACTTTTTATTTTATATTTTGAGACATGGCCTCGCTAGTTGCTGAGGCAAGCCTCAAATTTGAGATCCTCTTGCCTCAGTCTCCTGATTTTCTGGGGTTGCAGGTGTGAACCACTGCATCTGGCTAAAGTTGAGGTTCTTTATGTATTATTTCTATTCTGTCGTATTTATCATTTTAAAACTTGTATTTGGTTCACTTTTAAATCTGCCTATTCTTTTTTATAATGTCCCAGTCTTGCCTTAGCAGTTACTATTCCTTTCAATAGTTTAAAAGCCATTATTGTAGAGTCCCTTTGAGATTGCTCTATTATATGTGGATCCCTGGGAAAAATTTCTCCCATTTGATATTTGCTTTTCCATATTTGCAGCAATTTAATCTTTTGCAGCAGTTATCATCTATGTGCCTTAGGTAATGAAGGTATCTTCCCTTGAGGAGGGAATGAAAATCTCTCTTTGAGGAGATTTTATGATTGCCAGTTAGAGAGTCTTATGAGCCTACCTTGGACCATTTCCATTGGTTTTTCCTCCTGAGGTTTCTGAGGGTGAGTTGTAGGAGAACACAGGTTATACATCAGCCATCAGGTAGGCCAGGAGCTCTGATTACTTACAAAAGATTCTGATTTGGCCTGGCATGAGGTACATTGTCCACATCAGTGTCATGTTTTTGCATTGATTGGGAGTGTTCTCCCACCAGACTTTGCCTTCCTTTCTTCTGGGTCAGTGCTTGCTCTTACCTGTGTAGATCTGGCATCTTTACTTCTGCTTCTTAGATACATTTGTTCCAGTTATCCATGCAAAGTCTGGACTTCAACTTCCAGGCATTGCTATTGGCTTTCTTTGTCTATGGCATTTGAAGATTTCTCTTACGTACTTCCAGCTCAGGTATGTAGATTTTCTTAACATTTTTGCCTAGTATTATTATATATTTGGAAAGAGAAGGAGGATTTTTGTTTCAAATTATGTCACCATCTGAACCTGAAATCTTAAGTACATAAAAACTAATCTCAGGCCTTTGGTAGACATTGCTTCATTCTACTATCCATTCTTTTCTTGTTTCTTGCTAATTTTGCTCACAGTAATTATGCTGAATTAAATTCTCATTTCTTTGGTTTCCCTTGAAGCTAGAAATTGTGACATAATTCTAGTCAGTAAGACTAATAATACTAAGGGGATAGACACATCTGGTTCTCCTTTCTTCACTTTTCCAATCTTAACACTGACAATATCAGAACTATGGCCACCATTTCATGACTGTGAGGAGAAAATCTTGAAGACAAAGGTCAGTGTGCTAAGGATGGTGGAATCGAAAACTGGAAAGAATCATAGTAACTGATGAAATTTTTGAGAAATAAGATCAAAGGAAACATTCTTGCTTGTGGAGATAAACTCTTATTTATATAAATCATGGTTAGTAGATTTTTTTGGTTGTTATTTGTGGATGAACATATTCCCAATTGACATACATCTCTGATAGTTGGGATGTTGGTAGTAAAAGTTGGAAGATTATCCTCTTGACAGTTTTCCAAACTGTACTAGGTTACTTGAATAGTAATTGATTAGTGACATGTATTTCAATACAAATTTGGTCTAGTACTTGTCTTATGATTTTAGATTAAAATGCTGCATATGTTTATAAATGACACATTTAATTAAAGTTATATTGTAAATTTGATGGCTTAATGGTTTGGTGTCAGGATACACTTCCGTATGAAAGTCTGCTTACTTGAGTTGCTTTAAAGAATAGAACTGTATTCTGTTTCTGATTTATTATAAATTTAACTTCAAAATTTACATTACTCATGCATCTGGCTATTATACAGTGCTACCTAGCATTTTACATTTCAACAAACTGTATGTAAAACATAATAAATTTGATTAGAGTAGAAAGTCTAAGAAATTAATAGGGAAGGAATTATAAATAACTTGTTCAATGGTCCTATTTAAAAAATCCTAATAATAGATGGTAGAATGGAATAATACATATTTAATTTTTGTGTGAGAAATGTGGATTTGACATTCAACTTCCAAAAAGTGCTCTTTGTTTTTTCCTTCATGTATATTCTTCCTTAGAATTGTGCAGTGACAAGATATTACATAAGATGGCAGTAGGAGATTACAAATGTTCCCTGTTGGTGTGATATATTCCAAAGAATCAGCCCAAGAAAAATAATAAACACGATTATATCATAGCTATTCGAAATTGCTAAATTTCTTGATATTGTTTTCACTGGCTGAAAAATTCTTTTTAATGGAAAAAAGAAAGCTGTAATTTGAATTCACATAATTTTTAAAAGGGATCATATAAAATTTTCTATTTCAATTCACTTTTCTCTGCCTGTTTAAGAACTAAACTTGCATATATTTTTCTGTGTTATGACAATAGAGTAAGCCAAGTTTTCTTAGAATATTTTATCATTAAAAAACGATGTGTATTATTGCCTATTGTAAGCGCCATAATAGGTTTTATTTCTGGAGGTTAACTATTTCATTGTTGTTTTCCTACAGATTACTGGATCAAATATCTTTTTTTTCTTTCTGTAGTATGTAATTTTTTATTTTATATTACATTTTTTTGGTGTTAGGGATTGACCTAGAGCCTTGCACACTGTAATTATTTTAAATCTTGTAAAATTAATTTCAGGTGGCCCAGGTTTTCTAGGAGGTAGTCATATATATACACGTGTATATATGTCTTATATATGTATATATGTCTGTATATATAATTGATAGTAAGTTTTATGTTCTTTGCTGTTTCAAAAAAAAGTGAATATATTGCCTTCTAGCTCTCAACATTAGAAGCCCAGAAATTAAGGTAAGCCATAAATAATGACTGTATATTGATAACGAAAAAACTGAAGGGACACTTCTTATATTAAGTTTGTACTGATTTTGTTTTGGAAATGACTTATATATTCATTCACAGTGGTACGTAAACACTTGGGGACCATCTGAATGTGGGCAGCCTGTTTATCTGTCAATTAAATCAGAAAAGAAAACATCAAATTTATCTATATTGAATCTATGTTGAGTCTTGATATTGATTTGTTGTTATCCTCAAAGAACTGAAGTCTATAAACCAATGAATAAATTAGCACAGGAGAAATACCTCATAGATGACAAATGTGATCTTGTTCAACTGTCTCTTTTCTTATGTAAAGGAAACCACATTTGAATTCTTCTGTTATCAACTTCCCACAATACTAAGGGGCATGACATTTAAAAAAATACCTAAACATTAAGGATTTTGGATATTTTCTCTTTTTCTCTTGTGATAAATTTTGTATACTTTAAGGGGAATAGCTTTTGTTTTACAACATCATACATAATTAAAATAACCATAAGGTGTTTATCCAATTTCAGTTAAACAAATAATGAAGCTATAGTCATATAACAAACTTGTTACATCATTGAATTTGATACCTGCAAATTGATAGATCTTAACACACATCAATCAGCAAGTGTTATAAATCATAATTTGAGGGGAAATTGTAGAGTATTTTTGCTATTACTATTTTAAATCTGAATTATGAAATTTCATATGTATTGCTTTCTATTTAAAACTTACAAGTAAACAATATTAAGTTATAATACCCTATTCAGTTATTATTTCAATTGTATATATTAACATTTTTGATCTTTTGTCTTCAGTCTGTTTTTCTTTAAACATTTCATAATGTTACAATTAAATTTGTATAATATATTGACTCTACCAGATTTTGCTAAAAAATTAGCAATTAAATATGGGAGGTTTTGCATTTTTACTTTTTAAAAGAAATTGCATTCTTTCTACTTGTGGTCCTACCTTTGTTGTTTTATATTCAGACCCCTATTTTTTTTTCTTTATTAGAACTTTATGGTTTAACTTACTAGTTGGGTTCATCCCAACAAACTCACATGTATGGAAATTGATTCCCTGTTTTGTTTTTTAAATTCAGTATGCTCACTAATACTTATGTGTCATTTCTTACCCATGAAACCTCAGAGAGCACACGATTCCTTTTATTTTTCCCCAACAAGCTTCCACAATGAGTATCCCTCATTATTATCTAGAGTTTGTATTTGGCATCTTTTCATGGTGGAAGACTTATCATCTGCTGCCCTTTACTTTGGGCTCTTGTTTTCACAAATGCCAAAGTGATACTCTATCATGGAGATAGCTGTCTGTAGAACTCAGCATCTCTGTCTAGCTAGCTACTTAATACTGTGCATACTCTAGAGTTTTTATTCAACTCTGGCCAGCAAATAGTGACCTTTTAGCAAAGTGCACAGTTGATGCAATGAAGTGCCATACAGAGACGGTAATGGAGTGAAGTTGTCCCATCTGATTATTGTGCAATTGAGATAATTCTTAAAAGGTGACATAAAAACCCCTCTCCCACTCGCAGTGTCTTCTACCTAGGGCTATAGAGGCATGATTATCTTACAGTTGAGGCTCAGATAAGGTGATTAACCCTTCACCTCAGCCCCAGTGCTCTTCCTTACCTATAAAATGGATAGAAACTATAAAAAGAAAAAAATAGATGCAATCTCAGTGGATCAGGAGATTGAGACAGGAGGATTGCAAGTTCAAAGCCAGCCTCAGCAGATTAGTGAGGCCCTGAGCAACTTAGTGAGACTCCATCTCAAAATAAAAAAATTTTAAAAAAGGGGTGGGGACATGGCTCAGTGGTTAAACACCCCTGGATTCAATTCCTGGTACCAAAAAAAGAAAGAAAAGAAAAAATAGAGAAACGAAGAGACCTGATTGAAATGGAGAGAAAAGCACAAAATCAGAGAATGGAATTGTATTAGTGGAGATCCACGTTTTCTCTCACTGAAGGAAAGTTCTATGAAAACTTGTAGGGAGTAGTTTTTAATTAATTATTGTTTCAATTAGAGGGCGAAAAATAGAGAATAGACATTGGTTATTATTTTTTACAATAGATGTCATCATGTAGAGAAGGAAATATTGGAATGAAATTATTTAGAGAAAAGAGTCTACTGCCTCAAATAGCCACTCTCAATAATAAGCCCTGGTGCATATGGGGAGAGATGGCTGACCATTGGAAGAAGTTCTACTGCCATTTAATATGACAATGACAGTGATGTTGTTGTTGCTGGTGATAATGAATGGCTATAGTTTTTTGAGCATCTGTAATCTATTTTAATTACTCTAATCACTTAATTGAATCTGCAAAGTATATTATTTTCATTTTTCAGAGTAAAAAACTGAAATTAAGAAGGTTAAGTAATATGTCCAATCACACACATGAGATTCAGTGGAGAAGCTGAAGTCTGAATCCACGGCATCAGTTTCCAAAGATTGGGATTTTACTATCATACTAGTAATCATAAGTTTTGTTCAGAGAGTGTTGCAGGAAATATTAGGTCCTAAGTGAGTTAACACTTTTAATGTTTTTAATGCTTGTTGAAAATTTTAGTTCTGTATTTTTTCTTTTACTGAGAATGAATAGTATGATCAAATGAGTAGAAATGATCTTTCTAGAAATCTACCTGTATAACATCTTGTGGGAGAAATTCCAAACATGATCCTTAAAGTGTTTTTTTACAGTGAGAAATTTCCTACCTGAGAAAAATAGTTCCATCCAATGGCAACTAAACTAACTCTATTTGCATGCTCTAGAATGATCCTCTAGTTCTTTTATAAATCAGGCTAAGATAGCCAAACTCGAAGTTAGTGATAGCTCCTTCCCACTAACTCCAGATAAAAGGCAACTACTTTCTGAACATTAAAAATGTATGAATGTGGGGCTGGGGTTGTGGCTCAGTGATAGAGTGCTTGCCTAGCATGTGAGAGATACTGAGTTTCATTCTCAGCACTACATATAAGTAAATTAATAAAATAAAGGTCCATCAACATCTGAAAAATTTTTTTTTAAAATGTATGAATGTGCTCTAGTTCTGGGTTTATTTATTGATTGACTGATTGATGCTATCAGGGATTGAACCCAGGAGTTTTTAACCACCAAGTCATATCCCCAGCCCTTTTTATTTTTTACTTTTATTTTTAGATAGGATCTCACTAAGTTACTTAGGTCTTGCTAAGTTGCTGAGGTTGACTTTGAAGAGTTCTCTCTGTTTTAAAAACTGGTCTGACACTAGTTCTATGACTTTGAACAAATGTCTTCTGTAAGCCTTAGCTCCCTAGACTAATAATAATATGTGGACTGAATTAGTTAATGAAAGTAAAAGCACTCAGTGCAGTGCCTACCATTAAGTAGGTAAATGCTAGGTATGATTGTTATATTATTGAAAGATATAGCCCAAATGACCTGGTTTTGGAGAACACAAGCAGAGACATATTCCACAGGGACAAATTTAAGCTATTGCTTTTAGGACACACTTTGAATTTCAAACAACAACAAAAACACCAAAAGAATAGAAATATCTAGTTTAAAATGTATTAGTGTGGGTGATGTGAAAGTACTGGCCTTGCACATTTTCTTCAATAGATAATACAGTTGCACAATGGCAGTACTTCAGTGAGAGACTCATCACACCAAATCAAATCAGATTGTGATAGACTTGGGCATTAGTAGTATTAAACAGTGAACTGGTAATGGTCAGTCAGTATTTTAATCCCATAGGTGCTCTGAACCCTTAAACATCAAACCCCAGTAATATTCCCTTTAGTTGTTGATACAGAATGTTCAGATCCATGGGGTTCCTTCCTTGTCAATTAGAAAATGCTAAAGGAACAGTAGTGTTGAACTCAGTATGAGTAAACCACTGATATTGAACATTTTCAGCAAACTAGTTATACTTTCATCTGTTCAGTCTTAAAAAAGAAAATTTCTCATAGAACTGTGAAAAATCTGAAAACCAGTTTGTTGAGGTCTGAAACTCAGTCCTTGCTGTCAACCCTAGAACTATGTGAAATGATTAATATGGTGTTTTAGCCGAGTTTGCCTGGGAAGTAAGTAACATCAGGATGTTCCATCTGAAAAGGCTAATAATATGTTGATGGTTTGGGGAAATGGCACAGTAGGTGTTAAATACCAAATTCCTAATGTGTATACTGAATTCTGAAAAATTCCTCAGGCTTTTGGTAGTTTGAGGAATTGTTGATACCTCTGCTCTCAACCTGCTACGGAGGAAATCTGTTTCTTTATAAAAAAGGTCCTACCTAAGCAGTAAACATTGAGAACTACCAATTTTGAGACCACGGGAGTCCTTTCTGGTGACATCACTAGAACAAGGTTTCTATTTAGGTTCAAATTTTTGTACTAAAATCCCTACTTCACTTGGGTCACTAAAGAAAAAAACTAGTGCAATCTACTGATTTTAATGAAGTTAAACTGTCAAATTTGGGGACTTGACTGTGAAAAAGGAGGAGTCATATTCAACACTTAAAGCAGCCTAAAGAATAATTTGGAGACTTGAATGAACATTCTGTAATTGGGCAATGGTAAATATTCTGGTTTATTGATAATAGTGGGCTGAGGTCTTCTGGGTAAGCGAGTGTTTTAGTCACTTTTTCATCACTGTGACCAAAAGACCTGACAAAACTATTGAAGAGAAGAAAAAGTTTATTTGAGGGCTTACAGTTTCAGAGGTCTCAGTCCATAGATGGCTGACTGTGTTGCTCTGGGCCTGAGCCTAGGCTGAGCATCACGGGGAGGGGCGGGGGTGGCAGAAAGCAGATCAGGACATGGAATCAGGAAAGAGAGGGAGAAGGAGAGAGATAGGGGGAGGGAGAAGGGGAGGGAGAAGGGGAGGGAGAAAAGGAGGGGAAAGGAGAGGAGAGGAAGGGGAGGAGAGAAGAGGAGAGGAGAGGAGTGGAGTGGAGTTCTCTTACCAAGGACAAAATGTATGCCTCAAAGGCATGCCTTAAAGACCCACCTCCTCCATACCCTATTTCCCTGTTTACCACCCAGGTAATCCCTATTTTGGGATTAATGCACTAATTAGATTAAAGTTCTTACAACCCAATCATTTCACCTCAGTACCTTTTTGCATTGTCTCACGCATGAGCATTTGGAAGACACCTCATATCAAAACCATAATAGCCAGTAAAAAAGGAAAAATTGATTTTAGATCTCTAGCATACTTCCACTAAAGATCTTCTTACCTGTGAGCACTTTTCCCCTTTTCTTCACAATTTCTACCTGTCAGTTCCGTATGACTGGTTACTGTGGTAACCCAGACCATGAGTAATAGTCTTGCCTAGTGGTTATTCATAAAGAGGAAGAGGTCATTAAACATCAGTAGTTGTTATTGTTTCATAATAATTTTGTTTTTATATAATTGATATACTGGAAGTGAGTCTCCACTCTTTTTGTCTTGGCACATCACTTACTTACCTGTAGGCAGGCTAGAAGCCCTGTAATTAATGCCCACTTCTGCCTCATGTTCTTATCTTTTTCCTCTTTTTCACCTGAGACTGTCTTGACTCAATCCCATCTTTGCACCTCTCACACTTTGGTTTCTTCTGGCTTGTCTAACACCCTTCCACTTGTTCACTAATATCTGTTCATGTTTGACTGAGTGTCTCTCACTTGCTTTCTGCCCTATCTGAACCAGATCCTGCCCCACACTTTGCTGATATCTCTCTTAAAACTCTAACTATACTCTCTCAGGCAGAATAAATTCCTCCTATAACTTGCTATTGACACCTACTGCATCCTGGCTAGCAGTACAATAACTTCTTTGTTGTCTTTGTCCTCATCCTCATTTCCTTCTTCATCATCTGTCTCTATCTCCTTCTTTTTTTTCTCTTCTTCTTGCCCTCTCCTTTTCCCCTTCTCTTCTGTTAGAATATAAGTTTCTCAAAGGTAGGACCTAATTTATTTTAAAACTATAAAAATGTAAAAAGAATCTTTATTGGGTTGAATTGTATCCTGAAGTCGACATTTTAATTTTCTATTCTATCCAGTAACTCAAATTATTACCTTTCCTTTTTTATTCTTCAACTCTAAAATTTAAGAACTGGAATTTCATTACTTTTAAACTTTATTCTTGGATGGCAAATCCATGAAAATTTCTATGTGATCACTTTTATAGGCCTCTAAGGACATTGTAGGGATTAAATGGGACAATGCATTAAAGAACTTTAAGTAGCATGAAGTATGTTTCACTAACATTGACACTTTAGATGAAGAATCACAGTTGCTGAAGTTCTCTGCTTAAGTGTGTGAATTAAATAACACCAAGAGGAAATATTTAATTCCCATGAATCCTTATGTAATATCTAACTTTTTCTTGCCAGAAATCAGCAGCATTGAGCCAAAAGTAATCAGGACCACAGTAATCTGTGGCATAATCATATAGAGATGAAACGAATATAAACTGTTAGATGGTATGAAATGCAAAGATGTATTTTATAGGATTATAAAGAAACTGACCAGTTAAATGACTCATATTGTCCCAGGAATTCCATTGTGCTTCTAATCATTTGCTATGTGCCAATGTGCAAAGGTTGGTCCAACACACTCTAGTGATTCCACCAAATATTGCTGACAGCCATTTAAATTGGTACCCAGACAGAAAACCAGACACACACACACACACACACACACACAATTTTAACAACCCCCCATCACGAGGAAAGAAAGGCAGTGTGACTGTGGAGATAGATTGTTCTGACTTTTTCATATTCTCACAGTCTTCCAAATGACAGTAACACATTTTTCTTCCTTGATTTAAAGATGATTATTGACTTTCTAAAATAGCGTCCTCCCAGTACAATGAGGTTCCAGCCTGTGGTTTCAACTTCATCTTCCTGTTCTTTGAACACCTTGAGCATATCCTGCTTCCTGGCAATAGCACTTTTATTTCCTCTGCCAGGACAACTCTTATTCCAGATTGCCACATGGCTCACTTCCTTGCTTCACCAAGACCTCCATCACTTTATTAGAGAACTTCTGTTGACCATCTTAGGTAAAATAGAAGAACAACCTTGGGGGTCTCTGTGCTTTGTAACAACTTCACCTGACATGATAGCTTTTGATTCTTATCTGTATGTTGTAAGATGTTAACATCTTTGGAGAAAGGTCTCTTTCTGCATCATTCTTTAGTCAATCTCTGGCATTTCAAACTATAATCATAGAGAATAACATCAAATAGTTATTTGTTGAATGATTATATGAAACTGTCTGAGACAGTGTCAAATATCATCCAAGTACTAATTTTAAATTATGCCATTGGGTGCAAAATTATGTGATAGCTCAGGCATGGACTCCTATCTAATTGAGGTAGTTCCAAGACTGATTTCCCGGCCTCTAGTCTTTTCATCTTTGTATACATTGCTTTGAGTTTCGCTTCACACAAATCTGATCATGTTCTGAGGAGCTTCCTTTCATTGCTTTCCATGTCTTTTAGTACCAAATCCAAGCCTCACAGCTAGACTCACCAGGTGCCTTGGAATCTGGCCTCATTGCTTTTCTGTTCTCATTTTTCTCACTCATGTATTCTCCCTTCTTTCCTACAAACCACACAAGATTTCCACCCTGAATTCTTAACTCAGATTCTGTTTCAACAGCATATCTTTGAAAAACCCCCAGTTCCCTTCTGGTTCTCCTCAAAATACCATGCGTAAGCTCCCCTATGAACTTTTATTTTACTGAAATGCATAATTTGCATATATGGTCACTTTTGGCTCTTGAAGCAGTAGTCACATATGTTCTGTTTACCTTTGTCATTAATAATGTTCAGTTGTCAGAGCTGTCATGTCTGCTGGTTTTGATTATCTAGAAGGGTTGATTGCCCCTGCATGTCCCCCATGGTAAATTCTTGGTACTCAAAGAATATGAACCAATTTAAACATTAGCATAAAGGAGCATTTGATATGGCGACTGTTGAGAATCCTAGGCATTGCTATTTTCTCAGCCATAAGTAAATGACATCTAACTTGTTAGTTATTATTTTATTTATTTACATTTTCCAGAAGAGAATTTACTTAGAATTATTACTTGATTATTATTATCATTAATAGCAGTAGTGCAACTGTTGCAGGTGTTAAGGACTGTTTTTTTAAAACAACCATAGTACACAATCTTCTTTAATTCACTTGTTATTTATTTTAAACACTTCACTTGTTTTTGCTTTTTTCTTATAATTTTGAAAAGCAAGAGGTGGACTTACATGTAAAATTATAAAAATATTTTCTTTTTTACCTTAGGATAAATATAACAGGAATTTTCTATCAATAAACTATGACCACTTTTAAGTTCTCAAGTAATATAAATGTGACACAAGTATTCTCTAGAACAGGAGGCATGTGATTTTATATACATGTCAATAAAAATGAGCATTTATCCTATTTACATAATAATTTCTTTATGTTACTATTTTAGTTTAACTCAATGTAATGGTTGAGCTTACAAGCTCTAAATAAGCCAAGACATTTGAGAAACATTTGTCAAGACATTTTGTGAGAAGGTCACATTTGTGAAATGGGTACTGTTATCCCTGTTTCAAGTATAAAGATACTGAGTCATAGATTAAATAAGATGCTCAGGTTAGACAGTAGTAAGGAAAAGAACTTGATAGTCTGGCTCCATGTTTATGCTATTAATCCATTCACTAAGCTGCTTCTAGATAAATATATAAAAAATAACAAATAATAAATAAAAATAACTACAAAAGATAATGCCAGTATGTACTATATATTACAAAAATTTATACAATAAACATTAAAAGTAAAAGAACTAAATAGTATTTTAAAATATCAGGTTAATTGTAAGGGATTCACATTATTTATGACTAAATATAATCAAGAAGAATATGTGTATGAGATAGTTCATATTGAATGATTATAGATATAAATTCATATTTCAAATTGCTATATTTATCTTTTTGAATTTTTTTGTAGTACTGGAGATTGAATCCCAGAAAACACTACCACTGAACCATAACCTGGCCTTTTAAAAAAAATTTCAGACAGGATCTTGCTAAGTTTCTGAGGTTGGTTTGAACTAGTCAACTTCCTGCATCCTGAATTGCTGGGACTACAAGTGTGCAATGCCGTGCCTGGATTTTTTGGAAACTTTTGACCAACTTGTTGTTTGATGTCTTGTTTTTCACTTTCATAATATGGCTGCTCTAGAATTTATACCAGAAGAACTTTCCATGTTGACAGTTTCTTATTCACTTATATAATTATATTACTAGTAATATTATCTTCAACATATTTTGTCTTTGCAGAATATTTTAAACGTTTTGTTCTTATTGTGAAGTGAAGGTTAGTTTTGATAAAACTGGGCAATATAAATCTGCAGATCCTCCTAAATGGTGTATATTGCCATAGGGTATAACCTACTGAAATCAGAGAATGAATACATGAGGACACCATCATCTACTTCTCTGTGCCAGAATATCTACATTTTAGTTTGCTCATTGTATGGAAAACAGTGTCTCTGTTGTACTTACCGAGTAAGGATAATTGTGGCATGCCATATATTAAAGATTCTTTTATTTATTTTTATTTGTTCTGATTTGTTGTACATTATAGTAGAATGCATTTAGACATTTTGAAGATCATATATAAATGGAATGCAATCCCATTTTTCTGATTATACATATTGTAGGATCACATTAGTCATGCAAAGATTCTTGAAAAATATTTTGTTTTCAGAGAAAAACAGAAATGAAAATTCTAATTTTTTTTTATCAAATGCCTAAAGGATCATCTTATTCTCCTCCAGATAATGTGTTTATATTCCTGTGAGTTTGAGAACACTTGAAAGTCAGCTAAAGAAGCCACCAAAGTGTAAATATGATAATACCAAATATATTAAACTGTTTTGCATTGTTATAATTAGATACCCAAGCAGAACACCTTATAAGGAAAAGAGGTTTATTTTTACCTATAGCTCTGGAGGTCCAAGGTTGAGGGATTGCATTTGGTGATGGTCTTCTTGCTGTCAGAGTCCCAAGGTAGCACATGGCATCCTTTGGTCAGAGAAGGAATATGTGTATGTGTATAGCTTCTGGTCTTTCACCATCTTCTTTTTTTCTGTATTTTTTATTGGTGCATTGTAATTGTACATAATGATGGGATTCATTGTTACATATTTGTAACAATACAACAATATAATTTAGCCAATATCATTCCCATCCCTCTTTTTATAGAACCATCAATAATTCAGCCGTAGATTCTCCTCCCTTCTGACCTTATCTAATCCTAATCACTCCATAGGCTTTACCTCTAAACATCATGGTAGGATTGTTTCTACTTTCTTAATACTTCACAATGTGGACTGAATTTCAACACATTAACTTACCTTGGGGGACACACTTGAACCATGGCCAAATCATAACAACTATGATTCAGAGAGCAAAGGAGTGCTAGTAAACAAGAAACTCAGTACAGTTGCAATGGAAATTTGGCCTAATTACGATTGATATTGGTAAAATATTTAAAAAGTGAGAAATGTTCGAGTAACAGTAGCTCTTTCTATAAAAAACATTTTGTTAGTTTTTTTTGTTAGCCAGTTGCTTAGTGGTTATGTTACATCCTTAATTTATACCTTTTCATTGAGGCCTAAAGGCATATTGTGGCATTAAAAAATGAGTCCCACCCCACTGCTTCTTTCTTTTACACTGCTAAGGTAGGATTTAGTTGCTTGATTTCATGTACTAATGAATTATGAAATATTGTTCTTCTGCTAATTTAACTCAGGAAGGCCAGTGGGGATTTGTTCGAAAAGTTGAGAGAGAGATGGAATGCTTGACTTATAAGTTAGCTCACTGAAATACATGAGATTGTTCTTTGCAAAACAAAACAAAAGACCAAACTCTCTCAACCAACCAACCAACCAACCAAACAAGTGAAAATAGTAAAGAAAATTGTATGCCAGAATCCCTAGCACCACAAAAACAAACACCAATAACAACAACAATATGCCAAAACCTGATTGCACAGTTTAAACACAAAATTTCAGGTAAGCATTAACTTGTTTAGTCACAATCTATACATTTAAATAAGAGGCCATGTTTTACAAAATAATAAAATTCTAATTTCCCTATAACTTGCATTGTCTTTATTATTTTGTTCTTTCTAACCAATCTGAGCTAGGAAATGCCAGGAAATCTCATTTTAACAGTTTATTTTTTTTTTGCTTTCACAACATAAAACTTTATGTATTAATACTTCAGAAAATTCAGTTCAGAGTAATTAATAGTGTCATGACCCAAAAAGAAACATATTTGTATATATATTTGTATAACTCAGCAATGAAAATAATCATAGAAAGCTAAAATTCTCTTTAGTTTGCTTAAATTTAAATATAAGTAGGTAAATAATAATTTTAAGAAAAATGCCATTTTACACACTCATACATTGCTGGTGGAGTTGCAAATTGGTGCAGCCGCTCTGGAAAGTGGTGTGGCGATTCCTCAAAAAACTTGGAATGGACCTACCATTTGACCCAGCTATCCTACTTCTCAGTTTATACCCAAAGGACTTAAATCAGCATACTACAGTGATGCAGCCACATCAATATTTATAGCTGCTCAATTCACAATAACTAGATTGTGGAACCAACCTAGATGCCCTTGATGAATTGATGAATGGATAAAGAAACTGTGGTATATATACACAATGGAATATTAATTAGCCATAAAGAAGAATAAAATTATGGCATTTGCTGGTAAATGGGTGGAGATGGTGAATATCATGCTAAGTGCAATAAGCCAAACCCAAGGAAAGCAAAGGCTGAATGTTTTCTCTAATAAGTGGATGATGATACATAATGGGGGGGGATGTGTGGCAGGGCGTACAAGAGAAGAAAGGAGGAACTTTGGGTGGTATAGAGGAAAATGGGATGGGAGGGGTGGGGGAAGGAAAGATAGTAGACGGAGACAGACAGTATTACCCTGTCTGTATAAGGGTAATACAGTATATGTAAGGTTACATGAATCGTGTGAATCTACATTGTGTACAGCCATAGAAATGAAAAGTTGTACCCCATTTGTGTACAAAAATTACAAAAAAAGAAAAATGCCGTTTTAGATTTGAAGTGGTATTACACCCTCTGTTATGCAAAGATCTTTGGTAGATATTAATAATGTAGAATGAATGGCATCACTGAATAAATTAAATTCATAAATTTAATTATAAAGTATATTCATCCTCTAATTTCATGAAATTAAAATTTTAGATTATTAAGCAAAAAGGAATGATATAAATATTTCTTGAATATACAGAGCTTGACTTGTTTCACTTTTCCTCACATTTTTCAAAGTATTGTTTTGTATATAAAAATAAAATTGCATAGTAATGAAAAACTGCTTCCTCTGCCTTACACTTCCATATCCCATACCTCTTTATCAGACATAACCATTTTTATTTCCTTTAGCTGTTCCTCCTGGGATTTTCCTCTACATTATCTGTTGATTTCTTGCCTAAGTAAAACTTTACTGAACTTCCATCTTGCACTCCTTTCCTATAATTTATTTTCTTGCCCAGTTATCCTTCTGATATAATAACATTTGGTGGATAAGTCAATATTCAGTTTTTACCTTATTGATTGTGAAAATATTATTTACTATAAAGCCCAAAGTATTAGTTTTTTTTCCTGTGTAGTTAATAATTTCCTCTTTTTTCACTCACATGTATTAGCTTATAATGCTTCTACTATTAATATTTAAGGGCTGTATGTGAAGCTTTTAATATTAATTTAAACATTGCTGATAATCTAACAATTTCATGAAGTTTTATACTTCTCTTCTAGATCCCTCCATCTTACTTTTCCCATCTGGATGGTTGTTCTCTTGGCCTGATAAATTCCTTTCAACCTGGGACTCCCCTTTGCATCTTTTTCCTGTGTCAAATGCTCTTTCCTAGGTTCTTTGTCTTTATAATTGGTATTATTTCATCCTCCTGTGGTTTCCTAGGAAAGAGTGCACAGTAGACAACACTTTATATTGCACATTGTTATGGTTTAGATGTGGTGTCCCCTAAAAGCTCACATGTGAGGCAATCCAAGAAGGTTTGGAGGAGAAATGATTGCCTTGACCTAATCAGTGAATTAATCCCTGATGGGATTAACCGAGTGGTACCTGGAGGCAGGTGGGGTGTGGCTGGAGGAAGTGGTTCATGGTGGAGTGTGGCTATGGGATATATATTTTGTATTTGGAAAGTAGAGTATCTCTGCTTTCTGATGCAGAAAGCTGCTTCTCTCATGTGAGCTGCTTCTCTCTGCCAAACTCTTCCACCATGATGTTTTGCATTACTTGGAGCCCCGAGGAATGAAGCAGGCCTTATAAGGATTAAGACCTCTGAAACCGTGAGCTCCCAGATAAAGTTTTCTTCCTCTACAATTGTTCTAGTTGGGTCTTTTAGTCACAGCAGTAAAAAAGCTGACTAAAACACATATCCAAAAT